>JZKD02S1458242.1:105903-136067 GCA_000966675.3 Picea glauca
AGGTGACTCGTGAGGAAAGTCATCAAGTACATAAACTAGAACATGAGTTGGTTTATGAACTTATTGAAGAACACCATGTTGAATATCCAATCCATGAAGAAGATGAGACATTGGTATTTTATCCTGCATTTGATGAAGATGAAGTCATCCAAACTTAGGTTCCTCATGCACATGAAGAAGAGAATGTGGTAAGCTGTACTCATTTCCAAGTTTTTCATGTATCTTCCTCTTATGACTTGGAAAGTGATGGGATCTCAAAGGAACCCTAGGATGTACAAAACCATTCATTTGATGGTGAGCATGGTGATGCAATTGAAAATATTGATGATTTCCTATGAATTGGAAGATGTGGATGGGATATGATCTATTTTCATTTCGATGGAAATCCTATCTATGATATCTATGATGGATATAAAATCATGAATGCATAATACATCTACATGCATCTACGATTAAAACATTTTCCAACATGAAGAGGATATGATAACATATTTATTCCAACCATCCATGAGTGAATCGTTGTACCATCCTCATGATGATGCCCATCCCTTTCCTGGAGAGTTTGAGACATGTTCATTTGAACACTTGGATTTATTCTATGAAGAAGATATTCAACCACCTATATGCTCAAATTTTGATGAAGATGATACCATGATTTTCCCTGGATAGGAATTTCATGATGAAATATTGCAACCTTCTTCTTTTCATTCATCTTCTTATATCACTAAGGATATGGTGGGAAATGATGTTCCTAGTCCCAAGTTGTCTACGAGGAAATTTTTTTTCTTATAATTTAAAGGAAGTTTGCTGACATTAAGAACAACATTAACATGCCATTTTTTAATCCCTCCCTTGGGTAATTATCAAGAATCCTTCTGATTTATTTTCATCCCATCCCAAGCCTCAAGGAGTGATTTTATTAAATATATACATTCCTTGAATCCTTTTACTTAACCTTGTGAGCCTTTGTCTTGCCACAACCCTATCTAGATATGGGTGGAGAAATCTTGTCGAGATACATCTGGGCATGATTTTGTCCCTACTCCCCACCCTTACGAGTTTGATTTCATGTTTGGCTATGTTGTGATGATTATCCAACCTAATGATTATTTTTTCCTTGATATGTTTTTTTTTTTTTTTTGTAATTAATAACAAAGTTAAAAATCTAGGATTTGATGAAATGCTAGGATAGATACATTAGTTATATTATTATACACAAATTTTAAAGTTGACATGCAACATTAAGAAGGTAGGATGAGTAGGTCATGTTGTGTTATTTCATTGCTTTATTTTACTAGTTATTGTTCATTGATTTACTATGTGTCCATGTTATCTTAGTTTTATGTTTATATTGTGAAAAGAAAAAAATGATATATTGATGAAAATACAAAAAACAAATTAGGCATGATTTCATTATACTAACATGGGTGGATCATATAACCCACCTTTATTGTTGATGTTTTAGTGTTGTTAGAAGCGTTTGTAGGTTGAAGTTCTTAAGTTCCAGAGATGATGAGGTTCTCATGCACTCTACAGTGAGAAAATGTCCCCATAGTGGAGACAGATGTTACCTCCCATTCTTAGGGATAAATAGAGGAGATCATTCTCGATTGCCAACAATGAAGAAAATGATCTCAATGATCATTATGATCATCGTGTCCACTAATGGAAGCCTAAAATCCCCTCTCAAATGAATCTTTCAGTTTTGATTATAAAATCTCATCACATCCAATCAACACAGTCTTTCAGAGATGGTGATCAAACATCATCATGAGGTACATTATTCATTTTTTCATATGAAATGTTGTACTTGATATACTAGGTATGTTGATGAGGATCATTAGTTGAAGTTAGATAATGAATCATAAGCTCAAAAAGTTATATTTGTTTCCTTGTTTTACCTTAGTGGAAATTATTTGTACTCTAGTCCTGTGTTGTGCACAACCCAAGGAAAAAGGGTGTTATTGGAGGGCTGCACAAGGGAAATGTTTAGTTTCCCTACCATAATTAACACTTACGATCCTATAACTTGTCATAATGTACTAAACTTCGGTAATCGGTAATGGTTCATTCTTTCATGAGAAGAGGGGATAAAGGCCCAGAGGTTGATTGTAGTTACTAGTAAAAATGATAAAGAAAGAATATTATGAAAGAAAGAAAGAAATGGGATAATGAGAAATTTTAAAAGTCGGTCCATACTTGAGCTCTTCCCTTTTCATGTTTTCCCCAGTCCCAAAGAAATGGATGTTAATGCTTGAAACCTTACAAAAGGTACTTTCAAATTGATAAAATGACAATATAAAAGATGGATTAATGGGTTGGAAAAACATAGTGTCGAGAAATAGGAAAATCAAGAGAAAGTGAACCCTCTACATGTGTGATCATAGAAATGGACTAAATTATTCCATAAACCATGAAATAATCTCAACACATCTCACTATCACACTTACTCTTGAAGGGTTATTTTTTTTTTTATGTTTCCCTCAAGATGTATCCATTTACTTGAGTCATCTCTTTACTGCATTGGTTGGTACACCTAATAGGGTCTGATGAGGGTCCTTCCATACTTAAACTTACCAACATACATAAAGTCTTGAGATAATTTGAAGTTTGAAGGCGATACTTGATGTGAATTTTTTATGTGTCTTGTATGTTAATTAACAACTTAATTTATATTATTTAAGGACTCTTATACCTTGTGAAAATTGGTCTTACTTGGTTCCATACTTTCATTTGATTTGGATGCACTAGACATCATTCTTTTAAGGACATCCCATGCTTTCACCCAAGACATTGTGCATATTTTACAAGATATGGCATGTGTGATGCGTAGTGTTTTGTAATTAGATCGCTTAGCATACTAAGATCCAACAAATTACATATTCTACACCTAGGATGATGGACATATGGAATTTCATTTTCTATATGTGCCCATGATGGCACACATGTGAATATAAATCACATACTTTGGACAATTCACCCACACCATACTAAGCCACTTGATGGAGGAAGTTTCATTTGGTTTGGGTTCGAAACCATGCAGAGATGAGATAAATCCTCTCTCCACCTTGGATGTTGGGATTCAGATGATGATATGATGTGCTAGGGTTTGATGGAGATGACATGTTTTGATTTCCACATGGACACCACATGATGATTTGATATGACATGTCATTCTTCCACCTTTCATGCACCTTGGATTATGACACATGGCCTTGGGAGGCCCTCCTTCATCCATCTTGAAATCACCATACATTTGGATTTATGAAGGCTATTTCACATGATTTATTATTGTAGAGGATATTTTGAGGAGTCGACCCCACTTTTAGCAAGTATTATTATAGTTTTACTCAATTATGTGGAAAAATAGTGCTTGGTTACCTCCTATAAATACATGGAGCACTAAAATAATTTTATCTTTATCACACTCACACTTATGAGAGAGAAATCTAGAAAATTTTCACTCTACTCTTCTTGGTCTCTTGGAATCTAGTGCAAACTTTTGGAGAAGGGATTTTTGTGAATGCTTTTTCCAATTTCAATGAATATATATTTTCAACAAGGGTTTATATTATCATAGATAATTGGATAAGTAAGTGATATTATTCAAGTGAATGTGTTTTTTAGTGGCATAATGTGATAATTTCTTTTTTCTTGCATGTTACCTTGTTCTAGTGAAACCCTAGGAAGGAGACATAAGGGTTTTTCTTCTTCCATACCTTTGTTTTTCCAATTTTGTGAAAGAATTTAGAGACCTAATATCTAGCTAAAATAAAATACCTAAGGTCCAAGAGGGGTTTCACCTTAGGATTTTGATATTATTCCACTTGATCCTTGAACTAGACACTCTAGAAGAAAGAAAATGACATGTAGGAGCCAAGAGGGTTTGCATCCTAAGAGTTTTTTCATATAGGTTTTGATCATAGTGTCCAAGAGGGGTTGCACCTTAGGATTCAAAGCTTCATTTTTATTGAATATATAATTCATATCTCAAAGTATTTCTTCACTCCATTTCCCAAGGAAGTAGATGACATTAGTCTCATGTTTGTGATGCTTACACTCTCAAAAACTCTCAAAACTTTCACTTAAATATTCTTTATGACACCATTGGATTGTTAATTTTACCTCAATTATTTGCTAAATAATTATATAACTTGTTGTTTTCATAAAGTGAATGCTACAACCATTAGGGATGAAATTGATTATTGACAATTACTTAATATGGTGGATAAATCTACTAAATATTGTTGTCTATAAATTGGATATTGTTCCCCTTGTTGCAAGCTAAGTACTAAGAATCAATTGCAATTTTTCTAGGTTGTTTTTCCCATTTGTGTTATAAAATACTATGTGTTGATATATACTAGTTTATTGCTACAATTTTACAACAAAAATTGGTTTTATGTGATATCTAGTGTCACATGATGATTGATATGATATATAATTTGGCAATTGATGATTTTATGCATTGAAAGGTTTATTGTCTCAGAGAGGTTTCCCAATTACCTTGATCAATCTTTTTATCCATTCATCTTCCCTACACCTAGCCTATCACATCTAAGTAACCAATATTAGGGGTTGCAGGCATGGCTAATATTGCTACTTTAATCCTTAAGGTCTCCAGGGAAGCCTCCCTTGTGTTGGACCTCATTCCTTCACTAAAATGAGGGAAGTATTTTCTAAGTTGATAATGGTAGATACATTAAATTTTTTCACAATATCGTGATATGGTGGATGGATTTGCAGAAGTACAAATCCTATGATAAAATTTTGGCACCATTGCCAGGGATAATTGAGACATTCTTCCTATGAAATCCTTTAAGCAATATTATCCAAAATCCTTATTCTACAATATTACCTTGTGACTCCACTAAGGGAAGAATACATTTGTTTATATTCGATGATGCTTGTCTAAAGTGGTCATCTAGAGTCTCCACTGAAATATTTTGAGGTGTCACCCTATTCTCAAATTTGTGGTGTTTCATATTATCAAGTAATTGAATTATGGAACATTGGAACTTATTGAATTGTTTATCTCCCTTGATATTAAGAATGTTCAAGGATTTCCAAATAAATTTTGTCTGGACTGGGGAAATAATTGCCAAAAATTTAATGGTGATCCGTCTTTGGTTGTTACTCATGTTGTGAAATTATGGAAATGTGATTTAGATATAAATGTATTACATGCATATAAATTAATAAGATTGTTATTGGTATCTTTTTAAGCAATACAAAAGAATTGGGTCAATAAATGTTGCAGTCCAAGGAGTATACCCTCTCTTACGGTTTTCATTGATGAAATTCTCAAGTGGTGGGCCCCGAGAACTCAAAGATATGAAGATATTATTCATAAAATTAAAGTGGCCCTCCAAAAATAGGGAATCTTTCCTAAACCAATTGAAGAAAATGAATATTTAATTAAAGAACAAGATCCTGAATAAATGACTAATGAGGAAAGTCACCAAGTAAACAAAGTAGAACATGAGCTGGTTTATGAACTTATTGAAGAGAAATTCAATGAAGCAAACAATGTTGAATATATAATACATGAAGAATATGAGACATTGGTATTTTCTCTACCATTTGATGAAGATGAAGTCATCCAAACTTCCATTCCTCTTGCACATGAATAAGAGAATGTGGTAAGTTGTACCCCTTTATAATTTTTTCATGTATCTTCCTATTAGGACTTGTAAAGTGATGGGATCTCTAAGGAACCCTTCGATGTAGTAGAACCTTCCTTTGATGGTGATCATGATGATGCAATTGAAAATATTGATGATTTCCTATGCATTGGAAGACATGGATGGGATATGATCTATTTTCCTTTTGATGGAAATCTTATCTATGATATAAATGATGGATCGAAAACCAAGAATTCATAATATATATACATGCATATACAATTCAAATGTTTTGAAAAATGAATATGGCATGATCACATATTTATTCTAACCACCCAGGACTGAATCGTTGCACCATCCTCGTGATGATTCCCAACCCTCTCTTGGAGAGTTTGAACTTAGGTGCATCATAATTTCTACAACCTATTCCTAAGTAGTCACCTTCTATTGGGTGAGCATAACTTAGATATGGTAAAGTATTATTGAAATGAACCATTCCCTGTGTTTAACATCTTGGATATAGAATGTTAGCTTGTTGGACATGCATTTTTGGGATGGAATTTTGGTAAAAACCCTAAGTATGGAAAAAGTACGTAGAAGAGGTGTGCAGGAGAAGACAAAATATTATGGAGTGCACAAACGAGGTGCATCCAGGAGGACAATAATAAGTAGAGGCACATCCATAAGTAAAACACATAGTAAGAGAGAATAAAGTAGAATAAAGAAGCAAAAGACAATAAAGGAAATAATAAAGAAGGAGAAGAAAGCAGGCGAAAAGGAAGGATGACAACTCAACATGCTAAATATCGAATGAAGCCAAAAAGAAGGAAAGAACAACCATTCAAAGTGGAAAAAGAAACATGGAGGGGAAAAAGAAAGAGAAAGCATCTAAACAACCGGTACTAAAGTTTTAATGCAATGCAATAGGGATTTAAGCCCTAAATCCTATGTATAAATATGTAAACGGTTGGGAGAATAGGGGTTTGTTGTTTAGGGTTCTCTGCTTTTTAATTTTTTTGTTCCTCTCAGCATATGGTTGGTTCTCTAGTTTTTGTTCCTAAATTTTCTATTTGATTCTGTAAAGAGAGAAATCCATGTCTGAATGTAAGGGATGAGGAAGAGAGAGAGAGGCTTGCACTACAGAGTGACTAGGCTAGTAAAAGAGAAAGATGCCATAATACATCTTTGTAACTGTAGTGTGTAAGCCTAAAGAACTTAAAGAAAGCATAATAAAGAAGCCAACCATTGTGTACATATCCCAGAGTTGGTTGAACCCCATTAAGTCTTGTGTCATATATATTTTATGTGATTTCTTATGAGTTATGTCTAGATGCATCATAGAATAGACTTGTCTTTTGTTTAATCATGACACAATATTCATAGTTGTTACAACAATGATTTCATGTAGTAAAATGGAATAGAATGATAGTATGAATCATAATCAAGAAGTATTTAATAAGGAACAACAACAAAAAATCACATGCATAGAAATTTTAAAGAAGAATGAACAAGATGGTCACCTCCCATTCCCTCACTACTACAGAAACCTGGTTCTTCCAGTCCCAATAGAAACCTCGGGTGAGACTTCATCTGCACAAGCAGATTATTTTTAAAGGACTGGTGTATGGTGGGTTTTGTTAGTTAAATATAAATCAAACCTAGGGTTTTATATACCGTGCACATCACCAAAAAATGGTTCTATTTTTGGGACCCATAATTTGTGATTAAGGGAATATTTTGGAGGTTGACTAGGAAGGAGATATCTGAATGGTTGGAAAGGAAGTAATGAGAGTTTGATCAATAATATAATAGGTATCCTCGGATAAGTGACAAGCAATGGATGCAAAGGTATGTGTATACATAACTACATGAAATTTTCTTTGGCGAGTTTCCAATTATTTTAACTGAGTGGCTACATAGATTAGTGGAGAATATTGGAAGGTACAAAAATGCAGTGATGAGGAATTTTACTCCTAATTTGGTAAGACAACTAGATTTCATAAGTGACCCAACGTGTAGTTGATTTCTAGTTGAATAGAATACTAGGAGGATATATTACAGGATTTTCAATAGATTGTACCCAAGCATACAACATTGTAGAAAGGTACCTTTTCAAGGATCTACACGGAAGGTTCATGAAATTGTTGGGTACATGGATAAATATGTTTTTATGTGATAAGTGCGTTATGAAAATTCAATAAGCATTCTAAAAGGGTTCATGCACATAGGGGAATCAGGGGATTGCAATAGGATGGTCTAAGAGTAGGAGAGAATGAAGGAAGCGATGAAGAAGGAAGGAAGGGACAGTGGATGGAAGAAGAGGATATAACCAAGGAAGAATATGATTTTGGAGTATTGCATGGAGGAAGGAGGTAGAAGAGGATAAATAATGGAGATGGGGGAGAGACCCTTGAGAAATAGTACTAATAATGGAGAGTCTCACAATGATCCATGGGGGAGATACCCTTGAGAAATAGTACGAATAATGGAGATACCGTATATAGGGGGAGAAGAAGAGGAGTTCTAGTCCAGTCCAGTAATAGAAGAACCATTAATTCCTACTCATTCTAAGTCCTATTTCGAATCCATGACCCTGTGTGTGTCACCATAATCAGTGATAACAGTTGAAGACTTGTCAAAATCTATTGTAGTTTGCCATGGAGGACAAAGTAGTAGCAATAATAACAATAGAAGTAGTGAGTAGAGACAGAGTCATAATCAGAGTCAACCAACATCAGCAAGAGTAATGAATAAACAAAGCAACATGGAAGGGTAGATAATACTCCTAGGTTTCCTTAGTTCCATGGAGTGGGATCAAAGGACCTAGAACAACATCTATTTTTCTATGAAACCATTTGGGCCGCTAAGAATGTATAGAATGAGACTATGAAGATTGCACAAACAGCAACAACATTTAGAGGTTGTGCGCTAGTATGGTATATGAAGCTACAGAGTATAAAACCTACAAGACAGGCTAGGACTTTGGCATAAATAAGGAAAATGATGTTGAAAGAGTTCAAAAATACAAAGTCAGAGTCGTAGTACATCACAAAACTAAAGGATATTAAAAAGGTAAAAACAGATTTGGTATGGTATTTCCATCAGAGATTTAAGGATGTGATGGGTAGATTGAGTTTCCAGATCCATGATAAAAAAATATCAATAATGGTTATTATAGGGCTTCTACCACACATTCAAAGGAAATTAATACAGCATAAGGTTGTGTTGTAACCCAAGGCACTGAAAATTGAAATGAAATTGGAGTCATCTCTTGTAGGAGACAGTGGAGGAATGACACAAGTTCAAGCAGAGTTGGTTGCATTTATGATTCAACTGGAATAACTTACAAAATGAAAGGAGAAATGAGAACAAGTTTGGTGTACCAAGTTTAGGATTGAAGTCTGTCACAAGGATAAATGCCCATAATTCATATAGTATTTGGAAACTGGAGATCCAAATCCATTACGAGGAGGAGGGTACTATGCGATATGTAAGAAATGGGGCCATCATCCCACTAAGTGTCCATTACTACAGAAGTATCAGAGTACACCAAGGAACTTGTTTTGAAATTTTTGCAAGTTTTTGGGACAAGAAGAGGATTTCCATGCATTGGACTTAATGAGGGAACGCACATCAGATATGTACAATATTCAAGAGGATAATGATGTGACAGAAGGGGGTGGTCCGAAATACAAAAATAAAAGAGGTTTCAATCCAGGGAACAAAGGAAAATTTGGTAGAGGTCGAGGAATAGTAAATTTTGGTAGAGGAGGAAGAGGACCGATAATATGTTATAAATGTAATCAACCAAGACACTTGGATTGTGATTGTTCAAATTCATGTACAACGTTCACATAATGCAAAGCACTAGATCATGTGAAAAAATATTTTCCTCAACTAATTATGAAATGGCAGGCCAAAGGTAACTAGAACCATAATCAAAATCAGAATGTACAGAAGATATCAACTGAAAAGTGGAATGAAGGACCAAGGATAGTAGTTTTTACGTGCAGGGTAGCTAGAACAAGAACTGATATGAAAAATGGAGGAAAGAATATTGAGAAATGGGTAAGGAAGTCAGCAGGGGCTATGACAACCTTTGATCCTTAGCAGGAAAGGGAGACATATAATAAAGAAAGAAAACAATTACTTGGACAAGATTGTGGAGCATCAACATTATCCACACCTCATGTAGAGGATCGCGATGTGCCAAAGAATCCAACTAGAAAGGTAAGCTCAATAAAAGAATTGATGAGTTGTGCAGATATAATGAAATATGAAATTGCGCTCAATACATTATATGAAATGATTGATCATTATACAAGAGTAAGGGAAACTCCTATCACACAAAGGATGGTAAATCAGTCACTGCACAAGAAGATAACTAATGGAGAATTCAGATTCAATGCATAGATTGGGGAGTATGATGTGGATAATTTCATCTTGGACTTGGGGTCCGACTTGAATGTTTTACCTAAGAAGGCATGGGATATGGTGGGGAAACCTAAACTACTATGGTATCTTGTTCAGTTAAGGATCACGAATCAACACAAAATAGTCCTAATTGATTGCTTGATAGGAGTATCTGTGAACATAGATGGGGTGTGTAGSATAGCATACTTTGAAGTGATTGAGATCGTGGATGACAATCAACCATATCCAACACTAATGGGACTAGTATGGGATTTTGAAAAWYAGAAAATCATTAAATTGAAGAGGAGGGAGATGATATTTTAGTTTGGAGAATTGAAAGTTATTGCACCCTTGGACCCATTAGAGGGAAAAAGATACAAAGAKCYAACAAGATGGAATGAAATTGACAACTTATATAACATGACTACACGGATGGAACATTATGTCAAACCAATTGCATATGGTGCAATCAGTTGGAGAAGTATTATTTTGTGTGCATTGRMTTCATAAGAATATCTAGAGAATTGGTGGCAAAGGATGCATGAAGTGTCAACTAGAGCATGTRCACGCATAAAATGATCCTTGCGTTGGATTGGAACATAGTTCTATGATCCACCCATGTATRATGGATTACCATATATAAGTTTATTTGTAAAGGAATTTGAGTTGCGGGTACTTGAAGAACAAATTATTTTAGCACTAGATGTTGTCCTAAAAGAGACTCCAACCAGATGGTCTATTGCACATAGAGAGGGGATGAAATAATTGTCACGGTGTAGAAGACTCATGCAAATAAGGTTTGGTACTGAGGAATAAGACATTCCACATACTTATACAATAGAGAGTGAGTCAGTAGTGCATGGATTTATGGAGTTTAGTACTGGAGATAGAATGGACGCACATATTTCTACACACACTAGACACAATTTCAAATAATTGGTATTTTGAATTGGAAATTCAAAGGGAGACAACATGTTGGGAAGAGTTGGTCCATAGGTTCAGAGTCACATTTACATTCGAACATAATATCCATCAATAGATGCGAAGCTATAGGCTATTCAAAATGATATCTTCTAAAAATAAGGGATGATGGAGGTAATATCAGAGTGCAGTGAACATGGAGCCAAAATAATTGTCCATGACTTATTGGAATGCTACAATGTGCTTAAGTAATAACATGATGAAGAATATCTAAGGAATGTGAAAGTACCTAGAACATAAGGAGAATGAGCCATAGAAGGGACAAATCTTAAGTCCTCTGCATACACACAACCTATAAAGACATCAATGTAAAACATTGGGAAGGAAGAGAATCATATGTTTGCATAGATAGGATATTATTGGAGTGATCAGATAATAGAGAATATCATAGACTTACTGCATGAATACCAAGACCTATTACCAATGATATTTTTACAGTTTAAGGGGATAGTTAGAGACTTAGGTTAGATGAATATTCCATTGGAACCAGGTGCTAAGCCAATGCGACAGAGGAATTATAGGAATTATAGGTTAGACTTCATTTGACACTCATGAGGGTCACTATGAATTCTTGGTGATTCCCTTTGGTCTCTGTAATTCCCCTTCCAATTTTCAAAGTCTTATGAATCATGTATTTCATCATTTCCTCTGTCACTTTGTGTTATTTTTATTTGATGATATTCTGATCTATAGAAAAATGTGGCAAGCCCATCTCATCCATGTGGATGAAGTTCTCCATCTCCTCTCCAAGCAAATTTTTTTTATTAAATTGTCCAAATGTTCCTTTGGCATCTCTGAAGTTGAGTTTCGGGTCATATTGTTGGAAAGGATGGTGTAAGGGTGGATCCTAATAAAATTGAAGCAATCCATAATTGGTCTCACCATAAAACTATTAAAATTCTACATGGTTTCCTAGGGTTAACAGGATATTATCTCAAGTTTGTTCATAATTATGGAAATTTTTTCGCTCCTCTAACAACTTTCCTTAAAAATAATCTTTTTTTTTGGACTCCAACAACTCACCAATCCTTCAAAGACTTGAAAGATGCTATGTGCACTACTCTTGTACTAGCCCTACCTGCATTCACCAAGAGATTTGTTCTAGAATATGTTGCATCCAGGAGAGGAATCAGGGTAGTCCTCGTGCAAGATGGATGACCTTTGGCTTTCACCAAAAAATATGTTTTCGAGCAACAATTGGGAAAATTGACCTATGAAAAGTAAAAGGTGTTTTTCCAAATGAACTGGGATTAGGGCTCATGTGGACCATTGAATAGAATAAAAACCTAGAAGAAATAAATGGAATAAATTAGAAAGTGGTCTTAGGTTTTCACAGATCATGAAACAAACAATACCAAGGAATTACTAACTGAGTGGAAGAAAAATAAAGAAAGGCCAAATGTAAAATATGCTTTAATTACTAAGAAAAAAATGTTCTCTCTCCCTCTCTTTCTTGTTGGATGTTTTCCTTTATATGATTTCAAGTTGTGTTCTTCCTTTGAGGTAACTCTATTGGGTAGTTATTTTGGGTTGTTGACCTATTGTAACAACTTCTTGAGCTATTCTTTGATTTACTCCTTTATCAGTGAGATGGTGATTTATTTATTAACTCTAAGCACAAATATATTCTCCTCTATTTGTTTAAATTTCACATGGAGTTGTTCAATTGCACAGAAGTGGTCCTCATTTTAATTTACAAATGTTATAGGACAAAACTTGATTTCTTCTTTGGGAAACTCTATGAGGCTATCAAATTAATCAACCCATGAAGTATTAACAACATATAAGTCCTTGTTTAATTGTTCCTTGGATATGATATTGAAATTTATTAAAAGTTGTTTTCCTCGTAATTATTTTACAATATCTCATACTTTTAGAAAATGATCTCCTCTTTTTTCATTAATTCTCTCAGAATCAACAATTGTATATTTTTACATATTTACTCTTTCTTCCAATCCTTCCCTTATTGTTTTTATTCTTATGTTTGAGGGAAATTGTTCCTTACTTTTGTGATATTCTCTCAAGCTAATGACCCTTGCAATGAAATTTGTTTCCTCATTATTATAGAATCCTTCATCATTATCTAGATATTTTTTCAAATATTCAGTAAAATTTGTAATCCTTTGAGATAAATTCTATACGATGTTACCGACCTCCCATGCTGGTGAAATAATCTCGAGGCTTTTGTTGATATTCTTGGCAACATAGCTTCTTACTCCACTCAAAAGTTGGGCATATTTTCTCACTTGGATTGAGGTTCCTGGTGTACTTGGTAAGAATATGATTTGATGAAAGTATGACTAATGGTTTTGCAAATAGTGGATTTGGACTCAAAGCATCCTCAAAATCGGTTATTATCTTTTCTAAATAAACATTTTTTTATCCATTCTCTAAAATTGAATGGGAAAGAGAATCACCTATAGAAAATTCTAATTTATAGAGGCCAAAGGGTCCTACTGCTTAAACATCAACTTCTGAGATCTTCTTCTTAATTACCTTACTGTATTTTACAATAACCTTTTCTATTTGCATCTTATTTTCTTACTTGTTGTATTGAGAGTTGTGTAGTGTTGAGGAGTTCTCCTCAGACAACTTCAGTTCTTATGTTGCTAGGTCCTCTATAATATTCTATATTTTATCAATTCCCTAGGGTACCAAGTTCTGTATCTCGATACTATCAATCCCCATACCAATGGTATTCCATTGGTTTCCTGAATACTGGGAATTAATTTTACTTGGGATTCATTTTCAATTTTGTTGGGACATTGTATATGTCTATTTAGGATCGACATGGGGTGGATCATCTCCATTGACACATCCAACACGTCCACTATTAATCTCTATTCTATTTATGTTCTTCTCTTGTTTTCTTTGCGTACAAGAGGAGGTACTATATTACTAAGGATTCAAGGAAGAATGCACATTAGTGTCAACATTACCCATTTATCTTGTTCTACTTTGATTTGGAGTGTTTGAGTTGATTTTCATAAATAGGTCTTGATTTCACACATTCGTGTCCTTTCTTGTGGGTTCATTATTGTAATTTTATTCATCAATTATGGTAAAGAGATTGTTTTACCTCATGGATGTTATATATTCAGAGAAAATATGTTCAGGGTCAAATCCCTTACAAGTTGTGTTTCTTTGAGATTAAATACATTGAGTGTCTCTAACACTTCCTTCAAACGGGATAAATTATTTACTATGGTATCTCCAAGACGAATAGGAAAGGTAATGAATTGCCTTTTTCATTTCCTTTCAAATAGGATGCACTAAGATTTATATTGTCTACAAATTTCTTCCACAAAAATCTATTACAGAAAAATATTCATATCATAGGGGATTTTTCTTCACAACCATACAACTAGATGCAGGTATGGTTTTCCACTTGAATGAAAATTCCCTTTTCGTTGAAAAATTCCTCATCTTCCTAGGTTATTCTCTTTGGTTCCTCTCTAGTTAATACATGTTTGAACTCTTTGAGAAATCTATCGTGAATGATGTAAAAATGAAATGGTGCTTTGTGTTTCCATATCACATAGTAGCAAAATAGAATTGATATGTTATTAGTATCAAAATTTCTTTTTAAGGAAGAACCTAATAAACATTACAATACACAATTGAAAACAACAAGTATGTTGTCATGAAAAACATTTGAGTATTCAAATAATTACTTAATTGAAAAGAAACTTCAATTCATATTACTTCTGGAAAATCAAATATATCATCTTTCCAAAAATATAAGTGGCGTGCGTATAGAGTTGACCTGGGTATATGGGAAGTCGACTTTCATCCTACCAAACACATGAAAAAACATGAAATGCCCTGATACTATTCTTCCAATAAGGAGATGTTGATTGATGAAAGGTTGTTGAGCATCTTGGAAAACAAAATCACAAAATTCTTCAATACATTTGAACTACTAGCCTGAAAAATAAAGGAATACAATTGCATGAAGGAGCTTGAGAATATTATTTGTAGAAGGAAGGAAGAGCATTCTCCTTAATAATTATTCAGTTAGGACACTCATATTATTTCATTCTCTAGATACTTGCATCCTTCTCCTCTCAGAATCAAATCTTTTCAAGCACCAGGATATAACCTCCTTTGAGTCAAATACTTTTGTTACACAACCAATGTTAACAAGCCCTATAGTTCAGATTGTATTATTTTTCCTTACTTCCACACCTTTTTTTAGAAACCAATGATAATAATTTGACCATTGAAAATTTTTATATTGCGTTGCGACAGAGTTAACTATATCATCACAAAAAGAATCCGTCTTCCTTCTAGTTTCCATAATTTGTGTATCTTCAATGCACTTTGATATACATGAAACAATAGTAATGAATTACAAATATTGAATCGTTAAAGGGAAAAGTGCATGGAGAGTATTCACTAAAATTTCATTTCCACACATATGAATTACCTTTGAAATATGAGTATCATAAATAAAAATTGTTAAGTAGATATTTGAAAAATGGTAAATTTAATTCCCATTAGTCCTAAATTAGAGAAAAATTAATGTTCCATGAGAGGCAACCAAAATCATAAGATGAGGGAAATTAAATTTTGAGGTCATGGATGGAAGGATTATAATGATCCCTAGTATTTTGCACATCTAGGGCCGACCAAAAATTTGATTTATGTAAGCAAGATGGATGATGCAGGGGTAAAACCAATTTTTGAGAAAGAAACTTGCAGAATGGTTAGAGGGGAAATGGTGTTATAGAAGGGATTTGATATTGTAACCGGCCTATATAACCTTCTATGAAGTGATATTAGTGATGGGTGCAACAAATCTATTTTTCTTGAGATTTCAATTGAAGAAGAAGAAACTCCTACAGTCTCTGGAGAAAAGACTATTATGTGTCATAAAAGGCTAATACATATCGAAGAGAAGGGCCTTCGATTACTACACAGTAAAGGTATGCTTGAACATATTTCTAATTACTCTATGGATTTTTATTCTTGTGAACATTACATATATGGGAAGAAAAATTAGGTAACATTCCCCTCTGATGCAAGGAGGGTAGATGGGATTTTGCAGTTGGTGCATAGTGATTTGTTTGGACTTGTGTAAATTTCATCACTAGGAAAATATGTGTACTATTTCTCATTTATATATGGATTCTCATGGAATACATGGATTTACTTTCTCAAGAAGAAATCTGAAGTATTTGAAAAATTCAAAGAGTTTAAGTCTCTTGTGGATATTAGATAGAGAAGAGAATTAAGGTGTTAAGGATGGATAATGGTGGATAATTATACAAAAATCAATTCAAATAACTCTATAAGAAGTGTAGTACAGAAAGGTAGAAGAATACTCAATATACACCTTAGAAAAATGGAGTTGCAAAAAGGATGAATGTAAAGCTGATCGAAGAACAAAGGTGCATGCTATGTGGTGCCTGGTTAGGACAAGAATTATGGGAAGAGGTACTGCGTACTACATGTTACTTGGTAAATCGATCACCCTCGTCATCATTGGATGAAAATAATCCACATGAGGTATGGATTGGTAAGAAACCCTCTCTCACACATCTCAAGGTATTTGGTTGCGTTGCCAATGTTCATGTTCCAAAGAAAAAAAAAAGTAAAGCTGCATAAAAAGGATAAAAAGTGTATCTTTATAGGGTACAAATATGGTCTAAAAGGTTATAATATTTGGAAACCGAAAACTAAGAAGCTAGTGTATATATGATATGTGTTATTTAGAGAAATCAAAGATGTTGTCAAATAGGAATTCCTACCAAGGGAGGAAGAACCAAATAAAATAAAGTTTGAAGTGAAGGATAATGAATCAAAGTCTACAAAAGAACATGAATAATAAGAAGAAGAGCCTCGTACTCCATTATTGAGGAGTTTGGTTCAGGAAAGAAGGAAAATGTAAAGGTATACTCCACCTGATTTATGTTCATTTTTTTTTCTATTACTTATTATCATCTTAGAGATTTTAGGGAGGTAGTGGATTCAGAGGATGAAAAACTCTAAATAAAGGCCATTGTAGAAGAAATGATAGCCTTGGACAAGAATAAGGCTTGGGATCTAGTGGAGTTGTTGACTGGAACAAATCCCATTGGTATAAAATGGGTGTTTAAGAAGAATTTGAATGCAAAAGGTAAAGTGGAAAAATACAAAACTCAGTTAGTAGAAAAAGGTTATTCCCTGGTAGAGAAAATTTACTTTCATGAAATTTTTTCTCCTATTGCCAAGATAACTTATTATTTGTTGTTGTTGCTTTTGATTTTAAGTAGAACATATGGATGTGAAGAAAACATTCGTACATGAGGATGTGGAAGAACAAATCTAAATGAAGCAACCAAAAAGATTTATTGTGAAGGGAAATAAAGAGTTGGTATGAAAGTTGAAAAAGTTCCTGTAAGTTTTAAATGAATTACCAAGGATGTGGTATCAAAAATTTGATACTTATATGTTGGGACTTGGAGTCACATGGAGAAAAGTGGGTCACTATGTCTATTTCAAATCAAGTGATGATCATCTTATTTATTTGGTATTGTGTGTGGATGATATGTTGCTGAAAGAAAATGAAAAGGATATTATCTGGTATGTGAAAACCGATCTTTCCTCTAAATTTTATATGAAGGATCTTGGTGCTAAAAATTTCATTTTAGGCATGGAAATTAAAAGAGATCAAGAAAATAAGAAATTGTGGTTAAATTAGAGGAAATATGTCGAGACATTATTGCAAAGGTTTAATATGTAGGGATGCAAATCGATCAGGGCTCATATTCTTTTAGGTGTAAAGTTATTTACAGATCAGTATCCCAAGACACGGGAAGAGGATGATGATGTGTCTCATGTTATGTATGCTAGTGTGGTTGGAATCTTGATGTTTTATGCAATGTTATGTACTAGAATGGACACTGCACATGTCATGGGAGTTTTGAGTAGGTATATGTCAAAACTTGGGAAGGATTATAGGACAACAGTAAACAAGTTTTTCATATATTTGTGTGGCACTACTATTTATAGTTTGTGCTACTAAGGAAGACGAGGATTGGATGGAGTGTAGGACATACATGGGTTTTTTTTTGTAAAATAGGTTGGATATCTAGATCAAAAAATATCTACAAGTGGGTATGTGTTTAACCTATTTGAATAAGCAATCCATTCAATGAACAAAAGACAAGTTGTAGTGGCACTCTCAACTACAAAAATTGAATATATTTCAACCACTCATGCAAAAAAAGAAGCACTATGGTTATAAAGATTATGTTCCAACATTGGGTTGGTATAAAAATATGTAAGGATATATTCTAATAGTTAGAGTGCAATATTCCTGGCAAATAACCCATCTTATCATTCAAAGAAAAATCCTATTGATGTTTAGTATCACTTTGTGAGAGACATGGTTAAAGACAAGGTGTTGTTGATGAAGGTGGACACTTTGGATAATGTTGCAGATTCAGTAAAAAAATATATGAGTATTGAGACGATGTGGGTGTAGAGGATCTATGGGAATTTCTTCCCTATATTGTTGACTATGTAATAAGGTAACCCCTCTATGCAGAGAAAAAAACAAGTGGGAGAATGTTGGGTATGTGTTATATTCTTTGCAGGACCAAACCTAGTGTTTGCATTGCACCTAGAGGGGTTGCAGCCCACTTTTTTTTGGGGGGTCACGGCAAGAAAGAACCCCTGGAATGTTTTTTTTGCGATTTTTGTATCCATTTTTAGCATTTTTTCAGCACATGGTTTTCGCCAATAGTTTTCTAATTCTGATTAAAGAATTAGAGTTGTTGACTAATTTGATTCAATGGATCACAGGTTTTAGATTCCATGGGATCCTATATATTGTATTTAAAACAATGAAGAGATGACGATGAATAAAATATTAGAGGTGTGGCTCGAAACAACTTGATGGCTTAAACAAGTTTTAAATATTTGTTTAATGTTTATGTGTGTAATTGTATCTTGTCTTTTTTTTATTAAGAATACCGTTGGAAGAAGAAGTAGTAAAGTTCTTTCAACAAAAAAAAATCAATTTGATTAAATATTAATGTTTAATAAATTGTTTTAAAATATGAAACAAAAAATGACTAAAAGCAAATTAAAAATGTTTTTATATATTTTTATAATTTTTTTTTTATGTAAAATTGACCATAAACTTGGTTTTTAAAGATTTATCTTCCATAATTTTAAATTCAAAAAATTTATGTTGTGTTCCTTTAAATTTATAACATAACAATTTTGGAATGGACATGATAGAAGAAGTACTAACATGATAGAAGAAAGAAAAAACAACAAAAACATATACTATACATAACAAACTTTAATGTCAATTCCCCATAACAAGCTATAGGGATTATATGAAATTTACTAATTAAATATTGATATTTAATATATCATTATTAAATATGAAACAAGAAAGAATTAAAGATAAATTAAAAACCTTAAATATTGATGTTTAATAAATTATTTTTAGATATGAAATCATAAAAAACTAAAAAGAAGTTAGAAATATTTTTCCATATTTAGTGATTCTTAATATCTAAATCCTTCATAGTTTTTAAAATAAAACCAAATATCCATAATACTTTTATCCATAGATCTTCATCTAATGAGGTTTCTTGGATGAAGACCAAAGAGATTTACCATGTAAAGAGTGAAGACATTCCAATTTTGAGAGTTGTTTAACTGATACATAGATATTGATATACGTATTCTTCATCTATAAAAAAAAATTTGACATAATATTTATAATAGGAAATACCTTATGAAAGATTGTTTGATTTTTAGAGCCATATTTAATTGAAGTGTTAGTTTAAACTTTGTGAGCTCTTTAAATATAATTTGGGAGATTTATTTGGTAAAATTCTTGGCCTATATTAACATTTCTATATTCTTCTCATACAATATTCAATTGAGATGTTAGTTGAAACTTTGATGACTATTTCAATATAATTTGGGGGATTTATTTGGTGACCTCCTAACGTTTATGAGCATTTCTATATTCTTCCAAAATAATATGGCATTAATTCCAAAATAACATAGCATGACGTTCAAATTATGTATTATGCATGAGTATTTAGTTAAAACGCATGATGGAGAGAATGCATGCATCTCGCTTAGAGAAGGAAGGCAGCTCCTCCAATCAAGGCCGCTCCAATGATAGCCATGATCTTCTCTAAACTGGTGGTAGCCGTGGCCCCGCTGCTCGGTGGCAAAGCGGGGCCTGGACCTTCGGCCGAGCGGCTGGAGGCAGAAGCCTGAGCGGTGGCTGATGAGCAAGGGGCGGAGGCCGGTGGCGCTGCTGCAGGAGATTCAATCGGCGACAACTTGGGCGCTGCGGCGACGGCAGGCTTTGCATCTGATGGATCCTTTGCCAGAGAGATTGAGCTCATCAATCCAAAGGCAAAAACCAGAAAGATAAGTGCATTGAATCGGCCCATCTTGTCTGCAGGTTGCCGCTGGAGAAGAATAATAGCGCAAATTCCAGTGCCCGCCGAAACTAAATGAAGATCGAGAACAGCAAGGCGGGCGAGGCGTTGGAGAAGAATAATAAAGCAAATAACTCTGCCCGCCGAAGCTAAATGACGATCCACAACAGCAGCGCGGTTGACGAAGACGAAGCGAGGGGTATATATATATATATATATATATATAATTAGAGGTTTTCTCCAATGAGCTGGATTCGCCAACCCTCTTATTGGACCGTTTGCATCCCTTCAAGATTAATTATGTATTTGGGGCCAAATCCATCTTTGGCGACCAAACGGTCTTCGCTGGGTTTTGGGGCCACGAAGAGAAACTTGGTGTGATTCGTTAGAAGGATACGATTTTAAATGCTTTTTCTTAGGGATTCGTTATTTTATTATTTTATTTTCTATTTTTAGTAGTTGTGTGGAAGTTTAAATGTTTTATGAATTGGATTTTTTTCTTAAAATAGTGAGAATTTGTGACTTTGAAAGTTAAAGCAAAGTTTTATTTAATAAGTACGACTCAATGAAGCAAGGAAATTAGTAATTTTCATTTAAAATTTGTTAAGAACTATTTTTAATTAATGAAATTGTAAATATTAAAAATCATTATTGCACAAACTTGTTCTAGAAGGGTTAGTCACACTGAACTTTTGGCCATATCTATTGTAAATATTATGACCAAGATCTAGCCATATAATAGTATGACTGGAATGCTCTCAACATCTAGTGATGTAATTTTGTCATTTTAATCAAGGGTGTTCAATCCATTTTTACATTAAAAATGAGAGTATCATCAATTTAAAATTGCAATTTTCGTAAATATTTTCAAAATGGGTTTTAGGTAAACTAAAAAAGGTCAAAATTATAAAATGTTTTGAAGAAGTCTTTTCTAGCCACTCAAAATAATGAGAAAGGAAACTTGCATTTTGTCTTGAAATATGGAAAGGACAATTTTGGATTCATGGAATTACATATATCACAAGTTAACATCGCACACGACGTATTTGAGTCGCACAAGGCGTATTTCAGGGTGTTGAATTTATTTTACATTAAAAATGACAATTCCATCTGTTTAAAATTGTAATTTCAATAACTGTAATCATTCTAAATTGACAAAATTTCATATCTTAGATCTTAACATTGCATAACCTAGTTACACCAAGGACCTTCAAGGAAAAATTCAACCAATTTTTCCAATAAAAATAGCAATTTCATCCATTGAAAATTGTAAATTTGGTAAAGATTGCCTTATTGGATTTTGATGATGGCAAATAAGAAAAGGTTTAATCATAGACCATTTAACATTATTCTTGAGTTATGCCATATTCTAAGCATTCTACGAATTTGTTCTTCTCCACCCACTCAAAATAATGTGAAGGGAATTTGTTGTTTTTTACTTAAAATTTGAGAAGAAACATTTTTTATTGATGGAATTGCTAATATATCAAATGTTAACATTGTGTAATTTTGTTGCACTAGGGGTCTTCAAGGGTGTTCAATCTATTTTTACATTAAAAATAATAATTTCATCCATCCATAATTGTAATTTCAATAAAATTGTTTGGTTGGATTATGGTGATTGTAAACTAGAAAGACTCAAATTCATAAAAATGTTTATTCTTCTTAAGCTTTGTTCTAGTCTAGCCTTTATACAACATGGACCTTTTTCAGCCACTCAAAATAACGAGAAGGGAAATTGGCATTTTTTCCTTGAAATCCGACAAGACTATTTTTGGATTGATGGAATTATGAGTATCAGATGTTAACATTACATAATCTAGTTTCACTAGGGGCATTCATGGGTGTTGAATCCATTTCTAGATAGAAAATAACAATTTCATCAATCTAAAATTGTAATTTCAGTAAAGATTACCTAGACACAATCCACTAATGCTAAACTAGAAAAGGTTAAAGTCATAGAGCATGTAGCCTTCTTGAATTATCTCATTGTCTAAATGTTCTATAAAGTGGTCCTTTCCAAAATAATTGTTAGAGTACATGCACAACATTCCACTTTTCAAGTGACATGCATTTTTAGCCATTCCTAAAAATAAGGGGGTTGGCTATTTTTAGCAGTGTTATTTAAAGCAAGTCTAACATATATGGCATTGAATGGGAAACTAATGCACATTGGATATTGATAACTTAGCCTCTTAGGAAGTGTGCATTTCCTTTATTATTAATGGAGTCAAACTTATCATTTACCACTTACAGACTTGTGGTATTTACCCATGGTATTGAATAGTTAAGAATTGATTAAATCTAACTAGTGCATGCACAAAGAACCTCAACATTATGTGCATTTCCTTTTCTCCCTAGATATTGGCTTGTGCTTAAAATCCCTGAGGCGATTCGTTAGAAGGATGCTATTTTAAATGTCTTTTCGTAGGGATTCATTATTTCATTATTTTATTTTCTATATTTTACAAGTTTTGTGGAAGTTTAAATGTTTTATGAATTGGATCTTTTTCTTAAAATAGTTAGAACTTGTTACATTGAAAGTTAAAGCAAAGTCTTAATGCATGTGCACAAAGTCAACTAAGCAAAGAAAATTAGTAATTTTCATTTAGAATTTGGTAATAATTAATTTTAATTGATGAAATTGTAAATATTAAAAATTAATATTGCACAAACTTATTCTAGGAGGGTTAGTCAAGTTGATCCTTTGGCCATATCTATTTTAAATATTATGACCAAGATCTAGCCATATAATATAATGATTTCAATTTTCATAAATATTTTCAAGCTAGATTTTATGTTTAGAAAAGGTCAAAATTATAAAATGTATAGCCTTCTTCAGTTGTTGTAGTTTAAAATTTGTAAGAATTGGCTCTTTTCTAGCCACTCAAAATAATGGGAAAGGAAACTTGCATTTTGTCTTGAAATATAGAAAGAACAATTTTGGATTCATGGAATTACATATATCAGAAGTTAACATCTAACAAGGTGTATTTGAAGGTGTTGAATCTATTTTACAATAAATATGACAATTCCATTAGTCTAAAATTGTAATTTCAATAATTTATGGTTCTAATGATGGGAAATACAAAAAGGGAGGAATCGTGAAACATTTAGCCTTCTTATTAAGTTATATCACAACCTAATCATTTTACAAATTGAGTCTTTTTCATCCACCCAAAATAATGGAAAGGGAAAGTGGCATTTCTGGAATTTTACAAATTGACTCTTTTTTATCCACTCAAAATAATGGAAAGGGAAAGTGGAATTTTTGGCCCAACTGTAATCATTCTAAATTGATGGAATTTTATATCTTATATCTTAGCATTGCATAACGTAGTTCCACCAAGGATCTTCGAGGGAAAATTCAACCAATTTGTTCAATAAAAATAACAATTTCATCCATTGAAAATTGTAAATTTGGTAAATATTGCCTTATTGGATTTTGATGATGGTAATTAACAAAAGGTTTAATCATAGATCATTTAAATAATGTGAAGGGAATTTGTTTTTTTTGACTTGAAATTAGAGAAGAATATTTTTTTATTGATGGAATTGCAAATATATCAAATGTTAACATTGTGCAATTTTTTTGCACCAGGGGTCTTCAAGGGTGTTCAATCTATTTTAACATTAAAAATAATAATTTCATCCATCCATAATTGTAATTTCAATAAATATTGTTTGGTTGGATTATGGTGATTGTTTGGTTGTATTGGCATTTTTTTCTTCAAATCCGACAAGAATATTTTTGGATTGATGGAATTATGAGTATCATATGTTAACATTGCATAATCTAGTTCCACTAGGGGAATTCATGGGTGTTGAATCCATTTATAGATAGAAAATAATAATTTCATTAATCTAAAATTGTAATTGCAGTAAAGATTACCTAGACACAATCCACTTATGCTAAACTAGAAAAGGTTAAAATCGTAGAGCATGTAGCCTTCTTCTTGAATTATGTAATTGTCTAAATGTTATATAAAGCACGGTCCTTTCCCAAAGACTAAAAAATAATTGTGAGAGTATTGTACAACATTCCACTTTTCAAGGGGCATGCATTTTTAGCTATTCCTAAAAATAAGGGGGTTGCCTATTTTTATCAGTGTTATTTATAGCAAGTCTAACATATGGCATTGAATGGGAAACTAATGCACATTGGATGTGGATAAATTATTTTCTTAGGAAGTGTGAATTTCCTTTATTATTAATGGAGTCAAACTTATCATTTACCACTTAGCAACTTGTGGTATTGACCCATGGTATTGAATAGCTAAGAATTGATTAAATCTAACTAGTGCATGCACAAAGAATCCCAACCTTATGTGCATCTCCTTTTCTCCCTAGAGAGTCTATATATTGTACTCATGCCAAGAATTAGTATACAAGTTAAATTCAAATTCGTTCCTCAACAATATTGTCTTTTTGGGTGTTATTTCATTCTCTCTTCTCTCTTTTCCTTGCAATTTTTCTAGTATAGTTTTTTCTCACAACTAGATCTTGGTTTGTGCTTAAAATCCTACAATAGAAAAAAAGGAAATTAGCATTTTTGTTGTAATATTCAAAAAGAATAATTTTGGATTAATAGAATTGCAAATATTAAATGATAACATTACATAGTTTGGTTTCACTAGGGGTATTGAACTGTGTTGAATCCATTTTTACATTAAAATTAACAATGTGATAAATTTAAAATTGTAATATAGGAAGATATTGCCTAACCAAATTTCGACAGATAGAAATAGTTAAAGGTTTAACCCTACCTAATTTTGGCTAATCAACACTACATCATCATCATCATGAACACAATAATCAATCAATTAAATATATTAAAATTATGAATATAAAACTCTCCTCCTGCTCAATAATATTTATTGTCTCCCAACTATGACCCTAAAGTATCTAAATGAATTTAAACTACATATATCTTGCATGCATGAGATTTATAAAACTTTATCCTCCCTCTGGTCCTAGAGCATATGGATGGGTTGAGGCTAGATTACATGTATAATTTATTAGTTTAATTATTTGTTCAAAGGTCGTAAGGATTGCATTTTCACCAAACAAAAATATTTTTGGGTGGCCACATAACATGGATTTAATTATATTTCCTGTGTTTGAGCCCTAAGTTATGTAATTGTGGAGTAATCATGTTCTTTAAATTTATAGATTGATTTTGAGGTGTTTTGTGAGGTCCAAGAATACCAAAAATTAACATTGTAGGTGAGGTCGTTCTGGGTTGTATTTCCAGTGGGATGGTGAGTTTAAAACCACAATGGAGGAGGGAAATGTAGGTGGGAAAGAGTTATTTTTTCACTCTCATATCACTTGTATTTCACTCTGTATTTTTCTCCACAATATGCAATTTTGGTCACCTTAAGAGATTCTCTTTCACTCGTTTCTTGTTGTGTGTTAGAGTGCACTTAATATCTCGAACCAAACCATCAATCCCACTAGTGAATCTTGAATATGGGGTTTAGCCTTATACAATAAATTACTACAAATAGATTCTTAATAAAAATAGAAAAGATAGAATGGAACACACACATTACACACAAATTTTTACCTTAGAAATCCAAACTAGGAAAACCAACATGTTTATAGTCACACCTATAATATTTTATTCTTTATTTTCTTCAATTTTTACAATCCAATATATATATGATCCCACGTCATCAAAAAACCCTAATACATTGACCCAAATTAGTCAGCAACCCTAATTCCTTTACCAGAATTAGAAAACTATGTGCCAAAAAATTGCTAAAAATAGATGCAAAGAATGCCAATTTTTTTTTATGGGGGTGCTTCCACAAAAATCCCCATACAAGGGGGATCCACCCCCTTGTGAGCCCCCCAATGGACCCCTAGCATTCCCAACACAATACACACACTAGGTCTAGTTGTGCAAATATAACACATACCCAATAGTTTATCCATCGGTGATGCAGGTGGATATCGGTGGGCACCCACCTTTTCCAACTAAAACAAAACAATTTTCTTGCAATTTTGGTAATTTACTATTTTTAGTAGTTTTTAACCTCCAGGGCCATTTTGAGGGACTAAATGAAGGTTTTTCGGGATCGAGCTTCTCAATGAGAGCCAAAGGCTTTGATTGAGCCTCCAAACTGAATCTCTTCAACGATACCTTTCTAACGAGATATCGTGCGCCTAAAACGAAGATCGTCTGCCAAAGTTACGCCCCTGGGAAGTTGATACACCAAACTACCCAAACTGGGGTCCACAAAATTGTTGGCTTTTCATCTTTCGGGGTTAGGGTTTTGGATTTTATTTAAGATAAAAGGGCCTTTGGAGCCCCATTGTAAAATTATCTTCTTGCGAATGCGAGTAGTGGATACATCTCTTCTCAGAGATAAGCTGCCACCATTCTAGTGAGTCTTTCACTCTGTATTTTTATAGCCTTTGTACATTTTCGCTCATTAATAGAAAATTTTGTATTACTGTATCTCTTTGTTTATGGTTGCATCTCTAATACATTTATGTTATATTATCTGAGATATCTCTGTACATTTATTTATTATATCTTCGCTCTAATTTTGTGTCAAAAATAATCCAGACCAGTGGTATCATAGTAGGATACTCTTGATCATTTTTCAATGCATGTCCCCGCCGACATCTGAGTATAGCAAGTCGGGTCACGATCTTTTCTCTCTTGAAGTCAATCACTCTCTCATGTCCAAGAAACCGTTCATTGTGGAAGAAAAGAAAAAAAATAGAGCATACGATTCTATTAATATGTTGCTTGATAAAGCTCTCATGTGACAGGGGGACATAATGATGGAGAATTTTTCCCATATCCTTCAATGCCTACTGATAACAACAAGAGTTTCTTCATAAAATGACTAGTTTGGAAGTAGCTCACCATTCAAGGTACAAGTTAATTTTTATATTTCCATATTTGAAGGACAGATAGATGCAGATGACTTAAAAAAATGGTTAAATCTGCTAGAAGGTTATTTCTATGTTCATAATTTCTCCGACAGGGAAAAGATCACCTTTGCACTCCTTAAGTCTCTCCCCCATGTCAAACATTGGTGGGAAAATTACTGGGAGAAAATTTCCACAGAGGATTCTGGAATATATGGGGCCGAGCCAAGTTGGTATTTTATTATGGATGCATTAAAGGAACAGTATTACCCTGTTGGAAACTATGAGGACTGGTACATGAGATGGACCACACTGTGGTAAGAAAGGGGCCAAGAAGTTATGGAGTTCACCAATACCTTCCATACCTTGTGCACCAAGTTGGGTATCAAAGAATCTGACCCAAATTTGGTTCTGGAATACCATAGGGATCTACACAGATACATCCAAACTGAAATGATTTTCTAGACATCTCATCACTCAATTTTTCTTATCGATATGTTGTTAAAATTAAGCAGAAGTTTACGCACCTGAAAAAATGGGAGTTCGTGTCTGCATATTCACTACAACCAAATTATGATAAAGGTGACCCTAACAAACAACATCTCAAAAACCAATCAAAGCCACTGGAAAAGAAGGGTCACAGAAAGATGAAGGACACTGGAAAATGGCACGATTTCCACAAAATCCTCTGGCACAACACTGATGAATGTCGCTCAAAACAGTCATTGGTGGCTGAGATAATAGACAAGCATCCAAACCATGTTTCATAATTTGATTATGAAAATATTGATAGAAGACAGATCAATGACGCAGACCCCACTGTTATTGTCATGACCACAACAATTCAACCAGAAGAACCAACATATTCTAAAGAGGGGGAGCACATTTTTCATTCACATATGTGGGTGAAGGGGACCCAATTGAATTTTATTGTTGATAGAGGAAGCCAAAAGAACCTCATCTCAAAAGAGGTCATCAAACAATTGGGATTGTCGACAACACCACACCCGCAACCATACAACATCAGGTGGCTTCGCCAGGGACGAGATGTTTGTGTCAGCCAATAGTGTATATTGTCATACAATATCCATCCCTTCAAGGATTAGGTATTATTTGATGTTTTCCCTCTGAATTTTTGTGATGTTCTCTTGGGCCATCCATATCTGTGGAAGTTACATACTATTTATGAGTCTCGACCCCATAGTGTCATTTTTACTCTGGGGGGTCATCTCTACAGGATACCATAGGTAATTCCAACTACTATCCCACCTAAACAGTGCCACAAGTTAGTATAGCATACTACAAAATTCATCTTCTTCACAGTCTATTCAAAGCATGAACAAAAGAACACCACTGCAGCCTCAGTCCAAGCACCTTCTATCCAGTAGAAGCAGGTCAACAAGATTGCAGCAAAGTGTAAATATTCCTTCTACACACAGGAATATCATGTAGCCAGACTAGTTAAAAAGGTCCAACCTTTCCAACCATTGGTTCATGAAAACCTTCAACAAGCTAAGTAGTGTAACTTCTCCAACAAGGCAAGTAACTCTTCAAGATGCAGATTCAACAAATTCTTTTCCCTCTCCCCCAAGGAATTCAACGCAATGGATATCATTTCTTCCTAAGGAGTGAGTATTGATCCTGGTGGATATCGGTGGCCACCCACCTTTTCCAATTGGCTCAAAATAATTTTCTGACAATTTTGCTAATTTACTATTTCTAGTAGTTTTTAACTTCTGGGGCCATTTTGAGGGCCTAAATGAAGGTTTTTCGAGATTAATCTTCTCAATTATATGTAGACACTATAATTTTTCCACCAAAATGAATCTCCTCAACAATACCTTTCCAATGAGATATTGTGCGCCCAAAACGAAGATCGTATGCCAAAGCTACGCCCCTGAGAAGTTGATACACCAAACAACCCAAAACGGGGTCCACAAAATTGTTGGATTTTCATCTTCTGGGGTTAGGGTTATGGATTTTATTTATGGTAAAAAGGCCTTTGCAGCCTCATTGTAAAATCATCTCCCTTCTATGTGATTTGTTCACTTAGGATATCATTAGGAATTAATTAAAGAAGAGGGTATTGAATCATGACTCGCTAGTCATCATTTGTGAGTCAAGCCTTTGGTAAATGTTGCATTATATACCAAATATTGAGAGATATCCAAGTAAAGGGGCCATACAGAACCAAGCTAGAGAGATAAGGGTTGGGACTAACATTGAGGTAGAATCATTTGTGGTGAAATTCCACCTATTGTAAAACAAAAGGGTTTAGTGAGTTGGATAGTTGATAAAGAGACACCCTCACATAGAAAAAAAGACATGTAGAATAGGCTCAAGTTAATTTGACAAAAATTCTTGTTTTCATAGCACCATAATAGAGGAAGATATGAAAATAGGTATATATATGACACCACATGAATTCCATGAGACTCTATTTGATGTTGTGAACATAACTCTAGTTGATTTTAAACATGAAATGGGATGTATATCATTGTTATTCATTTTAAAATTCCTAACAACAATGTTGTCTAAACGTTCTACTTTTTGAAAATTCTCAGTGGAATTTGGCTATATAAGTTTGGGTGAAATCACAATTTTTTGTTGTTTAAATTTCCTTTTTTAATATATAAGTGGATTCAGCATCTTGAAAGACCCTTGGGGCACTTGTATTATAGGGACTCAACCACTCAAATATGCAGTTTCAACAAATTTTCATTAGATTTTGGGAAAACATAATCAAAATATATGCACAGAAAATGGGATAAAAAGTAGAATGTTTAGACTATGTCCTTAATCATGTTATTTCCTTTAAATGTTTTAACAATTTAGTTTTACCCCTCATGCCTAG
>JZKD02S1458242.1:139410-150208 GCA_000966675.3 Picea glauca
TTCGATTAAGAACACCACGTTGAATATCCAATTCATGAAGAAGATGAGACATTGATATTTTCTCCTCCATTTAATGAAGATGAAATCATACAAACTTAGGTTCCTCTTGCACATGAAGAAGAGAATGTGGTAAGTTGTACTCATTTCCAATTTTTTCATGTATCTTTCTCTTATGAATTGGAAAGTGATGGGATATCGAAGGAACCCTTGGATGTAACAAACCATTCATTTTATGGTGAGCATGATGATGCAATTGAAAATATTGATGATTTCCTATGCATTGGAAGACGTGGATGGGATATGATATATTTTCATTTTGATGGAAATATTATCTATGATATCTATGATGGATCTAAAATAAAGAATGCATAGTACATCTACCTGCATCTACGATTCAAAGTTTTGGCAACGTGAAGAGGACATGATAACATATTTATTCCAACCACCTAGGAGTGAATCGTTGCACCATCCTCATGATGATTCCCATCATTTTCCTGGAGAGTTTGGGACATGTTCATTTGGACACTTCGATTTATTCTATGAAGAATATATTCAGCCACCTATATGCTCAAATTTTGATGAAGATGATACAATGATTTTCCTTGGATAGGAATTTCATGATGAAAGATTCCAACCTTCTTATTTTCCTTCATCTTGTTATATCACCGAGGATACGATGGGAAACCATGTTCCTAGTCCCAAGTTCTCTACGAGGAAAAAGTGTTTCTTAGAATTTAAAGGAAGGTTGTAAACTTTAAGAAGAACATTAACATCCCATTTTTTAAGCCTTCCCTTGAGTAATTATCCAGAATCCATCTGATTTATTTTCATCCCATCCCAAGCCTCAAGGAGTGATTATAGACAAGATATACATTCTTTGAATCCTTTGCATCAACCTCGTGAGACTTTGTCTTATCAAAACCCTATCTAGATATGGGTGGAGAAATATTGTCGAGATACATCTTGCCATGATTTTTTCCCTCCTCCCCACCATGATGGGTTTGATTTCATGTTTGGCTATGTTATGATGATTATCCAACCTAATTATTATTCTGTGCTTGATATGTTTTTGTTTTGTTTTGTAATTAATAACAAAGTTAGAACTCTAAGATTTGATGAAATGATAGGATAGATTCATTAGTTTTATGATTATACCCAACTTTTCAAGTTGACATGCAGTGTTAGGACGGTAGGATAAGTAGGTCACGTTCTATTCTTGCATTGATTTATTTTACTAGTTACTTTTCATTGATTTACTGTGCATCCATGTTATCTTAGTTTGATGTTTATATTGTGAAAAGAAAAAAAATACGATATATTGATGAAAATACAAAAAACAATTAGGCATGATTTTATTATACTAACATAGGTGGATCATATACGCCACCTTTATTGTTGATGTTTTGGTGTTGTTAGAAGTGGTTGTAGGTTGAATTTCTTGACTTCAATAGAATATGAGGTTCTCATGCACTCTACAGTGAGAAAATGTCCCCATATTGGAGCTGGATGTTACTCCCCATGCATAGGGATAACTAGAGGAGATCATTCTCGATAGCCGAGAATAAATACAATGATCTCAATGATCATTGTGATCATTGTGACCACTCATGTCAGCCTAACATCCCCTCTCAAATGAATATTTCAGTTTTGATTATAAAATCACATCACATCCAATCAACACAGTCTTTCGGAGATGGTGGTCCTACAACATCATGAGGTAAATTATTCATTTTTTCATATGAAGTGTTGTACTTAATATAATGGGTATGTTGATGAGGATCTTTGGTTGAAGTTAGATAATGAATCATAAGCTCAAGAAGTTATATTTTTCCTTGTTTTACCTTAGTGGCTATTATTTTCACTCTAGTCCCATGTTGTGCATAACCCAAGGAGAAGGTGTGTTATTGGGGGCATCACAAGGGTAATGTTTAGTTTCCCTACCATACTTAACACTTACTTTTGAGTCTCCATTTTTACACTTCTATTATCTTATATTATCCTCTATCTAAGTCTATTTTACCTATGATATATGTATATGATTGACCATTTCCTCCACAAACCTACTTTGTGACCTTATCCATGTGCATAGAGAGGTAACCTATGTTAAAGCATGATTTTATTGATTTTATTGATTAAATTGGATTAAATGGTTGATTATTTATGCTCCTAATTACTTTGACTCTTAATTAAGGAGATCCATTTGGTACTACCACTGATCTAGTACTGCAACAATCGTTTGATCCAGTACTCTGTTGGATCCGGTAACCTGCCTGATCTGGTTCCGATATTCCTCCTTATCTAGTACTCTACAATGATCTGATACTACCAGTTCAGCTCCTATTCTGGTACCAGCACAATGTTTCTTCTGGTACCACCAGCTCAGCGCCTCTTCTAGTACCACTAGCTCGGCACCTCATCCAATACCACCATCTTAGCGCCTCATCCGGTACCAACCTTGCACCTACTTTGGTACTACCATTACATTGGTCTGGTACCCATAGCTATGACTATTCTAGTCTGGTACTAAACGCCTATATACATGAATCACATGTTAAACGATTATGCTGGTGGTGATTCCAAGAAGTTAGTTGGGTGGGAGTATCTTGAGGTAGTTTTGGAGATCACGATAGACTTCATCACTCACGCACTTCGTGTCATGAGGATGAAGTCCGTCCCTAGAGATACGATATGAATTACACATTGTAATATTTTGAAACCATTTGATAATTATCCTTATAGATTGGTTATAATGGCTAACCTTCTTTAAAAAGGGATGTTGTGTAGATGATAAAAGTAAGTAGTAAGTAAAGGATGATATACATTGTTATGACGAATGAAATGTTGAAATGTTGATTCAATCAATCAATTGAAGGAATACAAATTATATTTTGTGCAATTCGTGAGCATGAGTAAAGGGTTTTAGTCTACAATTTCATTAGAGGTGACTCGTTGGTTCGGCAAGGGCCCACCGCCCCAACCAAGGTAAACCTCCCAGTACATGTATTTGTGTGTTTTAAGTCAATTGTGTGAGTTGTGTGTGTTATAAATGATTTTAAATACATAAATTTTTCTATGTAAAGTACATATTTACTTGATTTTGAATCAGTGTGAGTAAATGGTTATACATTGAGAAGAGTAGATAATTCCATTTCCATTTCTGCAGATTGATATTTAATTGATAAGAGTTTGATAGAACTGTGGGATTGTTAAGTAAGTAAATGTTGTTGTTTTGAATTTCTTATTTTGGTGTTATTAGAAGGTACAAGAACCATAAGACTTCATCTCTCACCTTCATGCTCCATATAATGAAGCCTCTCAATCATATTTATTGTTTCCTGCATTAAATTTTTTTTTATTGGAATTGATAGGGTTATGATTGGTTTCTTTCTAAGAGTGAATAAAGTGGATTGTTAATTTCTATTCCAAATGCTACAAGAAGCAAGTTGTAAGTTCATCTCTCCATTTCATGAGCCTACAATGAACAAACTTGTTATCTAAGAAAGAGCCTTTTCAATTGAGTGTTTGTTTTAGAGTTTTTTTATAATCTTTATCTTTTGAGTTTGAAGTTGTGTGAAGTATTCATATATTCCAAAAACAGGGTGTCATGTTATTAATTATTTTATGATTGATATAGATACAACATACATAGATAGGTTACCTATTTTCAACACATATACGGTAACAAATTGTTTGATTACGAATCCTGGATTGACATATAAATGAGTACAATATACTAAGCATATACATATACACCACCATTTTGGCATCGTTTTCGGGGAGTTGTAAACAGTAATAGGTAGCATTTTGAGTTTGATTGGTTTGATGAGTGTGGATTGGATTTAAGGACAATTTGAGGGTGGAGAGAAGACGGTAAGATGAGAGGTAAGAACCTACGCATCTACTTTGGTGGTTTTTCTCCAAAGTCAGGTTGTCCTCTTATCTTTAGAAGTTAAAAGTTTGTGTTTCATTAGTATTAGAGTTTCTTCTTTTTTATGAGTAGGTATAGGGATAATAAATGTAGATTTATTGCTTCCAAAATTTTAGAAAAATTAGAAAAAAAACAACGAGTAAACCTCCCCCCACACTAATTCATCTAAAATTCGTGCAGGAACAATTCTCAGAGGATAAATTTCAAAGGAAACAATTAAAACAATAGCCAAAGGCACTAAATCCGAAGCCACTGTTCATATTGAAAGCATAATATAACAAGCAAGAGGGGAAGCACTGGAGATCCCATCATAGGGAGGAGATGGAAAAGAGACAGAGGTAGTGATAGAGGAAGCTACATCTGTGATTGGGGAAACACGCAAGGTATTGAAACAATTATATATACCAAACAAACTAGTGGTTGAACCATCACTTAGTGGGGAAATTCCACCAGTATCCTACAAAGTATTATTTGGAGATATCGTAGATGAAGAGGGAAATGCAAACAATGAAACATAGAAATTTGGATTCCCAATATTAGACATCGCCAAATACATTGCTATGAAGAATATTCCATTGTCCTCACTGCATCACTTCCATGGTTTGTCAACATAAGATCTTGATTCATTTTTGTTTGAATTTGATATACTATGTAGGAGTAATAATTACACTAATAATGCACAAAAACTAAAACTCTTTCCATCCACACTAAAAGACTCACCATTAAGGTGGCTTATGAGCCTAGGAGAATACACTATCTTATATTTGGAGGGTATGAAGGAGACTTTCCTCCATAAATATCAAGATTATTGCAGACCTAGGGATGATAGGAATGACATATTTAAAATGCAGAAATGTGAGGAAGAAAGTTTGGAAGATTACCTAGAAAGGTTCCTATATAACTACCAAAAGACAAAGCAATTTTCCTTAGACACATCCACAGTTAGGACCATCTTCCTAAAAGGTGTGAGGGATGACTGTATTGAAGTACTAAACCTGATGAGTTATGGAGATGTGTACCAATATCCATTTACAGAAATTGCAAAGTATTGTAAAAGATACTCCCTCAGTCAAGAAAAAACAGGAAAAAGTGTAAGGGATCCTATAAAAATAATTACTAAATGCATTTTTACACATTAAAATTACTCACTTCAATGATGACCTATTTTCGTCATTACAAGTGTCTCATTTTGGCCACAAGTGTCACAAGTGTCGCAGACATCATACAGTCATATTGTCTATGTTGTGTCTCAAATGACATCACAAAGACACTTCAAAGACGCCCTCAAAGACTGGTTGAAGAGGAGAAATCATTTGACAGAGAGTACAAGTCTTTTGCCATGGAAAAAACCACTCAAAAATCAATTTTGGAAGGCAACGCTCCCCTATACAGTGTCAGGGAGTGCCAATGCTATGTACCCTCTTTTGGGGGAGCGTTTCAATGCTCTGTGCCCCATTTTGAGGGAGCATTGGCCCTTTTTGAGAAAATTTTGGACTGTTGAGGAAAATTAGGGAAGAATACGCCTCATCTTTGGAGTTGGTTGGATTTGGATCTGAGGTCAAGGCTCGATCTTAGGGAAGATCCACAACTGAAGGAGAAGGATCCTCAACCTATCCCAAGAATATATTAAGTGGTTAGGATTATCCAAGCCTATATAAGGAGGCATCCTCATGGTAAAAGGGGGAGACATTGAAGGCATCAAACTTATGATCTCATAAGATATATTTATCATTCAAGCATCATCAGTTTTTTGTGGATTATTTGAACAAAGGGTTGGACAAGGAGATCTTGGTGAAGCTACTACATATACATCATGGTGGTAAGCACTTTTCTTTTTTTTCATTAATATACATATGTGCTTGGCCTATTTCTTTCAAGGTTGTGTTTATTGTACATGACCTTGTCTCTATTAGATAGATCTGGTTTCAAGATAACCATAGTAGAATAGGAAGCTTGTTCTATCTTTGTTTTGTTTGGAGGACTTATCGAGGAGCTTGGGGATCAAAGCTCAAATCAGACTGTGCGAGAATGAACTTTGTTAAAAAGGTACACCTTTATTCCTCTTCCCTCTACATTAGTTTAGCTATATTTAAAAGGATGCCAGTTTCCAATGTTAGCACCCTTTCTATCTTGGTCTTAGGATTCTAGTATCCAAGAGGAAATCCACTTGTCCATAGGGGATTCTTCTGTAACATAAATTGGTGACTCCACTGGGGAAGGAACTCCTATTGGTATTTCCTTGGTTTTTCCCTTCCCTTTTACCACCTTTTAGATCAATTTTACTGGTTGTTCATCTCCATTTGCCTTCTCCTACCTTCACTAGCAATTTCACCAATTTTTGTGCATTTTAGGTGAGTTTTTCTTCTTCTTTTTTACTGTTTTTTTTTAACTTATGGGTGGCTCAATGCCCCCTATAGGCCATACCGGAGAACTAAAAATCCCCTACATTGTCTTAGGGAGCATTGAAACACTTTGTGCACCCTTCTAGGGGAGCGCTAGTCACTTTTTTGAGAGTTTTTACCTTCTTCTGCTCAGTCTTTTCCAGCCTTTTTTGTAGATATATTTACCCAGAGTCCGAGGTTTGTTTGTGAAGTTGTTTGGATTGGTTTTTTGATGTGTTTTTATTCTTATAACTCCCTATTTTATTTATTGGAGCTTGAAACCTTTTCCAGAAATGTTAAATTGTCTTTTCTTGCTGCTTGATTTTTCGGGACAGTTTTGAGTGATTCCTCTTTCTCCCTGTCTTTTCTTGGATTCTTCTTTGCATTTTATTGTATTCCTTGAATGATTGATTGGTTTTAGAATCCTTGATGGTGTTATTTCTTGTTAGAACAAGTTTCTACTTATTTTCTTTCATACCTCACTGCCTTGAGTGCATGCTTTGCTTGTATCCCTTTTGCTTTGTGTCTTTTGCATCTGCATCAGACTCTTTATCCTGATTGAAAGTAGTGGAGCATTGAAGGTTTTGTATTTAATTTTTGTATACATCATAATACAAAAAAGAAGATAAATTTACTCTTACTTTTGGGTGGTGAAATTAGCTTTCTTTTGAAGTAGCGTGATTGCATGTTTTTTGGCATTTTGGGACATTGTGCATCTGGAATGATGAATATTTTCTCCTTCTTGTAGCATAGATTTCATAGAAATGAAAAGATTTCATATTCATATCTTTGCATAACTTTTGAGTCAGTCAAAACACCATATTTTCCACGCCATTTTCCTTTTGAGTAACAAAAGCATTAAAAATCAAGTGCTAAACTAAAATTGATTAGACATTTTTACATTTTTTGGTAGCAAACCTACATTAGATTAGTTGTAGGGATTTGGAATAGGTGTGAAAGATAAATTTACAAAGCTGAAAACAAGCATAGGATCTTGTGTTAGGGAGTAGTGAAATCCAATTGCTACATTTTGTCCTGGGAAGCCCTTCTCACACAAGGGTCAAACTTGAGGTCACACTGAGACTAGCAGAGTTACTCACCCTTCTTTGTTGGTCTTGGTGTAGAGATTGTGTGTATTATGGGGGTCGCTTGAAGGTATACCCACAATGATGAGTGGAATCCTTTCAAGTTGATTTCAATCTAGATACCCTACCCTTGCGCATGGATCGGACTGTCGACTGCTTCCCCGGGCATCATTGTTATAGTTGGTAACCTTAGTGGCCTATCTCTTTAGGGTCTTTACACAAGGTGACTGTGGAGGGGAAAGTATTCATGGTACCTAGAATCGACGTTGGCCAGACTCATTCAAACTCCTTGGAGGGTATACCCATGATTATGTGTGGGATCTTGCACCAGGGTGTAAGTTCGTTAAGTAGGTCATCAACGTAACTTTTCCACTCGCTATATCTCAAACCCTTCTTACTTTGTCCCTGCAACATTGGATTTCATCACCAACTAGTGTTCTCATTCTGAGAAGGTTTTGTTTGCATACTTTCTTACTAGATTTTTAGCGTGTGCTGTTTGTTCTCCCTAGCAGAATCTAGGTTGGATATTTATTTTTATGGTGTCAGTTCCCGAAATGACCAATGAAGGAACCCCTTTTCCAGGGGAACCCTTTGTTTTTCCTTCTTACGGGAACGTTGGTCCTACTTACATCACTACTTTGAGCCTTCTAGGTCTCACAATTGGGTTGTTGATATGGATTTTTTCCACTCCTGTGATCTCAAATGCATGTTCTTCAGATGTAAGCACACCACCCACATATCAACCTCATGTCAACCTTTCTCCTTCTTCACCCGTCAGGTCTCCTTCCATTTCTCCTTCTTTTCCTAGTGAAAGCTCTAGAGCGAGTAGCCAGGTTGATAAGAAGAAGAAGAAACGAAAAGAGAAGAAGAAGAACCAGAAAGGGACCAAGCCTCCAACTGCATCAAATGTTGGATCCAAGCAACCAACTACCGTTGATCATACTGGGTGTGTTGATGAGGTCGACAATATTAAAATGAAGAATTTGAAACCCAAATTCCCTTGCAGTCTTTGTAAGGGTGACCACTTTATGAGGTATTTCCCTGGTCTTCCCAAGGTCTTAGAAATGTGGTCGTCCATGTCATTGGCCCTTGATTTACATGCTAGTGATTCCCCATCAACTAGTGGCATTAATGTTGGTAAGAAGAATACAACTGCCAAATTTCCTTGTATGTTATGCGAAGGTGATCATTATTCTCACCTTTTTCCTCATAGGAATGAGGCTTATTCTCTGTTGGTAAAGCTTCAACTTCCAACTGGTTATTGTAAGATTTCCCCCAAGCCATCATTCATTGATGGAATGGTCAATCTAGTTTTATCCCCGGTCATTCTGGTTGATCAGGTGGTCAATCTATTTTCATCCTCGGTTGAACCACTAACCAAAGTAGTTGATCTAGTTCCATCATCAATCAACCCCACTTCTCATCCGAAAAGTGAAACCCAAGTGACTGATCTAGTCCCGTAATTGGTTAGTTCCACCCTTCATCTGAAGAGTGCCAACATGGTCAATCACACTCCTCCTCTGACGAGTGCCAAAGTGGTTGCTCCAGTACCTTCATCGGTTAGTTCAGTTGATCATGTCGTCAATATCATCATGTCCTTAGTTGAACCAATTGACAAAGTGGTTGATCCAATCCCATCTTTGGTCAATCTGACTCTCCCGTTAGAGTGTGCAATCCAAGCGGTCGATCCATTTCCACCTATCGACCCCAATATCCCCTTGGAGAATGAAACCCAAGTGGTCTATTTCATGTTGTTATCAATTGATCCTACTATCCCTCTAGAGAGTAAACCCAATAGTTCCCGCGTTCTTCTCGTTGATACAGGATCTAGCATGTCATGGGGCATTCCTTCTTATCCTGTGAAAACCCCTCCAAGTAATGAGGCCATCCTTTTTTATTGGGGTGTGCTAACTAGACCTCATCTTCCCTCTCACATTCCTTTCAAGATTAAAGTACAATTTTCTGGTAGGGACGTTCCTCATGCGCTGATAGACGAAGGTTCGTCCATTAGTATTTTGTCCTCTATTTCTTGGCAAGATTTGGGTTATCCTCAACTTTTGTCGGTTACCCAGACTCTATTCGCTTTTAACAGAAAAAATAGTCACCCTTTAGGGATCCGTCCTCAGTTTCCTGTAACTTTGCGAGCGAAAACTATCTTTATTGATGTTATGGTAGTCCAAGACCCTTTGAATTTCGATTTACTCTTTGGGCAATATTATGTCTATGCCATGAAAGTTATTGTGTCCACTCTTTTTTGTGTGATATCTTTCCTGCACGATGGAAGAATGGTGACTATTGATCAACTTTTGTTTGTTGTCCTTGACTTGACCATCAACTCGATGAACTCCCTAAACGGTTCTTATATGTAGTCGGTATCACCCATGCCATAGGTCAATTATGTGGTGTTGTCTCCCATGACTTCAAATTCCGATGAATTAGATCTGGTAGTTAACATGGTGATATCTTCGATAGGGATATTGGAGCATGATCGCCTTACCCCTATTGCAACGCTCGACATGTGTTCCTCCCTGAGTGTGTTTCTTCCATTCAGTGAAGATCTTTTGGAGGCCATGACCAAGTTTTCCCCTTGACATGGTGTCCTTCCAGAGCATTATCCTCTTGGAAGCCATGATCAAGAAGAGGTCACTAGCATATTTTCTCTTCTCTATGTCAAGATCGTTAAATAATGAAACAAAGGGTATGAGCATAGTTTTCCTCTCTGTAACAAGCTCGTTCAAAAGTGAAACAAAAATCTGGGGATTGAACCTCGAGCCTTGAGCATAGTTCTTTTCTTGTGACAAGCTCATTAAAAAATGAAACAGTCACCTCTCCCTTTGATTCGAGTATTTCGTCAGGTCTCATATTTGAACCTTCTTTTCATCCACCCTTATCCTTTTTCTCCATCTAGTATAGAAATTGGTGACAACCTAAAAGTCGGTGAATGAATTGAAGCTTGGGGGCATGTTTCCAGCGTTTGATGATCATTCTGGAGTTAAGCCAGTAGCTTTCAAGCTGGGGGAAGAGTAACGAGCATAGTCTTAGTTCGTTCTCATGCTCGAAAAAAAATAAGAATGCACCAAGTAAACTTTTATCTCTTTTTAGAACTCGCATGGATACATGAAAAAGGAACCCCCTGGAGTCATCTTTAAGCTCCTTTCAGACTCTCTAAACATGAAAATATTTTCGAGTTATCTTGCTTCCTTTTCCACTCGTTAAAAGGTTTGAAAGGGCGTATTTCAAGTGATAATTTATCTCTTTTTCAACCTCGTGAGACTAAAATTACGAAAAAGGACAATGTTGGATCATGTTGTCATTGATGCCAATGGTTTGATTACTTGGGAGATTGTTGGATCATATGTCATTGATGTAAATGGTTTGGTTTGATTGATGTCATTGATTGATGT
>JZKD02S1458242.1:151713-164459 GCA_000966675.3 Picea glauca
ATCTCTTGTAAAATGTACATTTGAGTGAGAATCCTTTGTGGATCAATGAAGAGCTTCTTGGTAATATGTTTTGGAGTATTGATGGAGATCTTCTTGTGAGAGAATCTTATTGGTGTGGAACTCTTGAGCATGATTGAAGATCTATTCTGAAGAAGAGAGTGAGAGGAGGATCTCATAGACGCATCAAAGTTTCGGCAATGTTGGAGATCTTGACGGCAAAAGTCTCAGAGTCACATAAAACCCTATTTTCTGATGTACACGCGGGTTGTCTGTGTATAGGGCGCATGTACACGTGGGCTGGTTATGTATAGGGTGAGTGTACATGTGGGATGACTATGTATAGGGAGCATGGACTCAATAAAATCATGGAGATTTGTGTTTGAGCTAATGCCAAGATATTGGATGATGAAGCAGGTTCCAGATCTGCATTCTATGGCCTCAGATCTATCATTCAGACACTGGTATGGTTACATTATTGTCTTGATAGATACTATTGCTTGATATGTTGTGAATTCTTAGGGCATTCTTGGTATGGCTTCTATGATGTGGTTCAATTTGGTTGATTTGGTTGATGGAGTGAGCAACACTCTTGTGATTCAGTAATGACATGATTGCTATGGTATACTAGTTATTTATACATGATTGAGATAACATTCATATTGATTTGATGTGGAGCATGAGAAAGCTATTGGAGAGCTTGGATGTGTTGTGACTGGCTGTGGGTCAGTTTGGACAGTCGAATATAGAAGAGAAAGGGATTGCAGGTTGCAGAGGATCTGGGCATGTTGCTCAGAAGCATATGTTTGTTGCATTATACATTGGTTGCATTCACACAAGGGCTGTAGTGAGCCAGGGCGTGTGCACACGTGGGCTGCACTACTAACAGGTCGTGTACTTGTTGACAGAATGATATCTATTGAGGATTGTTGCCTCATCTCAGTTGGTGCTGAGGGTGTAAGGTGAGTCTTGCATAAAGAGTTTGTGCTCTTGTAGAGTTGTACTCTATTCAGTTGTTGTTGATAAACCCAAGGATTGTAGTCTGTAATAAAAAGAAAATTGTACATACATCGTGTGTTCTTTGTGTCCATTGTAATGATGACTTGTTAATGATATATTGTTGATATATGTTGCTGATATGTGCCTACATCTAACTGGTTATAAATGACAGCAATGGGTAGTGAATAAATGTTGAATGCTAATTGATGAGTTTTTGTGCAAGAAGGAAGTTTTGGGAAAAAGAGCACCACACTCATTCACCCCCCCTCTATGTGTGGTAGGTGAGTCCAACAGAAAACATTGGAGTCGTCTTTAAGTCATTGTCAGACTCTCTAAACATGAAAAATCACTGAGTTTTACCTTCTTTGGACTCGTTAAACAATCATACATTGAAGGGCCCATACGATACCGAACCCTTACTTCCTCTAGTTCATTAAACAAAGGAAGAGGGACTTATCGAAGGTGATTTATATTGAGCATTTGTCACCCTCCTAGAGCTCGTTAAATCAAAAAGAGGTACTCGTCTATCTAGATGGGGGAACAAATTGAAAGAAGAAAGAAAAATATTTTTTTGAAAACATTACAAGTAACTCTTCCAGTCTCCCTTGAACACGACACTTTGTATTTGCACACATTTTAATCTTCTGAACCTCTGCACTAAACCAATCCTCTAAGTTTTCTTACTCCTTTGGGTCACCCAATGAAAGTCACCATATCCATTACATCATAATGTTTTGGTCCATGTCATGTTTCTGATGTCGTACCTCAATGTTCAAGGGAATTATCTACCTCGAGATTCAACCATCAAAAATTTCCTGTTTCAATACCCGTGTTAGTCCATTTTATTTTGATAAACCAATTTACATCTTTGTGTCAATTTCATGTCGTTGATGGGGGATACATCAAGGCCCTCCTGTGATGAGTCTATTCCTGTTGATTTCAACACATTATCTGGGAACTAGACTTAGAAACCAGTTAGTACCTTGAGACTTGTATGCCTCAATGGCAGGCCTCCTCACTTCCAATAGTGGATTTATATCATTGACCCCTGATCGGATGATTCCATAGATGTTCAACTTCAAATCATTTGTTCACATTCGCTGGAATGTACTAGGGTACCTTGGGAATCATTGACATCAATGGTGATTTCCCTCACACTTGTTAACGGTTTACCTCATCAACTGGTAATCAAGTGGTTTCTGCCATGTTCGACATCAAAACATATATTCACATGGTTATACTCGTACCACATCGGGATTGGTAAGAAGACCCTCGGTTGAGTGATCACTCTTATGTATACTTTTCCGAGGTTGCGACATAGTTGCTTTTGAATATTGACACGTATATTGTTACATAGATCCACTTTGTATTGGTTCGTGGCTATGTCTTGTCGTCTCGTAGATCCACTGTGTATTTTTCATGGCTACGATCATTTCATGTCACGGGAGTATAGATCCACATTATATATTTGGTGGCTATATCTTTTTTATAATACAATTATGGATCCGCAGTGTATCTTATGGCAGCCATACCTTGCAAGTTTTTATCACCCAAGCATAGGTATGCCTTCCTTGGGTTTGAAACATGTCATAATATTTGTTTGATGGTTGTGTTCAACATCTACCAGGTTCTCTGTGTCCATACCCTTGCTTGAAAAGGTCTAGAAAGTAGTTTAGTAATTATTTTTCATCTTCTAACTTCGTACTTTGGGGGGAAATATGTTACACATCAAAATTACTCACTTCAATGATGACCTATTGTCTTCGCTACAAGTGTCACATTTTGGCCAGAAGTGTCGCAAGTGTCATAGGCATCATACATTCATATTTTCTATGTCGTGTCTCGAATGAAATCATAAGGACACTTCAAAGACACCCTCAAAGACTGGTTGAAGAGGAGAAATCATTTGACAGAGAGTACAAGTCTTTTTCCATGGAAAAAACCACACAAAAATCAATTTTGGAAGGCAACGCTCTCCTATACACTTTCAGGGAGTGTCAGTGCTCTGTACCCTCTTTTGGGGGAGTGTTTCAACTATCTATTCCCCATTCTGAGGGAGCGATGGAACCTTTTGAGAAAATTTTGGTCTGTTGAGGAAAATCAGGGAAGAATCCCCCTCATCTCTGGAGTTGGTTGGATTTGGATCTGAGGTCAAGGCTCGATCTTAGGGAAGATCCACAACTGAAGGAGAAGTATCCTCAACCTATCCAAAGAATATATTAAGTGGTTAGGCCTCTCCAAGCCTATATAAGGAGGCCTCCTCATGATAAAAGGGGTAGAAATTGAAGGCATCAAACTTATGGTCTCATAAAGGAGATTTATCATTGAATAATCATCATTTTTCTGTGTATTATTTGAGAAAATGGTTGGACAATGAGAGCTTGGCGAAGTTGCTGCATATACATCATGGTTGTAAGAAATTTTCTTTGTTTTCGTTAATATACATATGTGCTTGGCTAGTTTCTTTCAAGTTTGTGTTTATTCTACATGAACTTGTCTATATTAGATAGATCTGGTTTCAATCTAATCTTAGTATATTAGGAAGCTTTTTCTGTCTTTGTTTTGTTTGCAGGACCTATCGAGGAGCTTGGGGATCAAATATGAACTTGGACTGTGTGAGGATGAACTTCATTAAAAATGTACATCTTTATTCCTCTTCTCTATACATTAGTTTAGCTAGATTTAAAATGATTTCATTGTCCAATGTTAGAACCCTTTCTGTCTTGGTCTTAGGAGTCTAGTATCCAAGAGGAAATATGCTTGTCCACAGGGTGATTCTCTTGTAACATCGACATAAGGAGGTGTTACTAGGTTAGAATTGGGGAATCTACTAGAGAACTTCAAAATAGATATCCTAAACACCATCAACTCTCAACTTGATACCATTAAAATTAAAAGAAAATAATAAGAAGAAAATGCTACTTTGGAAATTTTTTGTCCTCGGTGTACGAAAAGGCATCCTGAAAACTAATGTCCCATTAATGTTATCGAAATATGTGGCCTCTGTACAGAGGATCACCTTACCAATGAGTACCCCTCTTTACCTGGACTAAAAGACATTTTCGAGGGAGGGGGAGAACCTCAGAAAACATCATAGCCCCCCAATAGGTCATGGAGACAACAAAATCCCAATATGTTTGTATGCCCTACCACACAATATTCACAAAAACAATGGGTACCTCCAATTCCTTATCCTCAATGGTCACCTAAACAACCCCAAATCCATCCTTGGCAATAAGGATGGAGAGGGCCTACATATGGGAATGTTACCTTTCAACCAACAACCTTTCCCACCTACCCACAATACCCTTCCAATATTTCTCAGCTGCTATCGAGATTTAATCCCCTTCTCTTCCTCCACCTCCATAGTTGCAACAACAACTAGCACTACTTGTGAACCCAAATATGAAAAAAAAAATGCAAGTTGTACCTATCCCAAACCCCCCTCGGCCTACCCCTATTCCTATAAAACCCATTCCTAATCCAAATAATAGACCTACACAACTTGTACAAAATCCTGAAGTACAAACCTTCCTGACTTATGTGATAACTCCTACTTCATTTAATGGAATTGAATTAATATTAGCGAGAGTTTTGAATAAACCAAATCCTACTCTGGTTATTCAAGAAGAAGAACAAGTAGATAATTAAGCAGCTCAAGAAGAAGAAGAAGTATATAATAAAAAAATTCAAGAAGAAGAACAAATGGATAACCAATTAGATAAAGAAAGAAACACCCTTGTACAACAGGAAATTCCTCCTCACACTTATCACCCAACAAAAATGCCTCAGAAAACTAATCCTCCTCCTTATCCAGAAAGGTTACTTGTGAAGAAATTTGAGGTACCTCTAGGGAATAACATAGAGACTGAACTTAGAAACATGTGTGTAAAGATTCCCCTACTTCAGGCCATCAAGGATATACCTATTTATGCTAATATTGTAAGGGATCTTTGCATTAAAAATCCAAGGAGGAAGAGGAAGGAACCTTATGTTATACATGTGGTTGGACAATTATCAGAATTTATATCATAAATTCCATCCAAATATAATCATCCAAGAAATCCAGTGGTAACCATAGATATTAATGATGTTTATTTTCCACACACACTTATTGATATAGGAGCAACAATAAATGTTATGGAAGTTGACACCATGAAAGTGCTGCAACTAAATCACCTAACACCAACACAAAATTTGATGGAATTAGTAGACAAATCATTCATCAACCCAACAAGAAGTCTAGATGATATAAAAATTAATTTGGCCTCTTGGGGATACCCTGTGGATTTCTTAGAGATTCATTTGAAATCCTCCAAACTAGGACATCCAGTAGTTCTTGGCTGACCTTGGTTGGCCACTACTGATGCATTTATTAGTTTTTGGTCTGAAGAGATGACAATTTTCAATGACATCCAATGTAAAAAAATTATCCTCTTTCCTCCTTCCCAACCAACCACTGAAGTTCGTCTATGGTCAGAGAATCCCTATGGGGAGGAGGACTATACTAAACCCTTGTTGACACTCAAACAAGTAAAAGGAGTTCAATAACAAATTGATGAACAAATCTTAAGCCTATTTTTGGCTCATACAAAATCCATTGAATACCCTCAATATTTTCTTGAATACAAACATATCTTCATCTCTGAATTCTAAGAAATCTGGCATCCCTACACCTCTACAGTAGCCACTGTTTCACAACTATATGAAGGGAAAGAATCAATTGTCCAGGCTATTAAAATCATCCCTGAAAAATCCTTGTACATCAATGCTAGTTTAGAAATAGATCAACAACAAAAATTTATTCAAATGATTCACGGGAAATATGGTGCTTTTGCATGGGATAACTCTGACATGAAAGGGATCCACCCAAACACTTGTATGCATCATACTTACACTAATGACCAAATCATACCTGTTCAATAACCCCAAATAATAATGAATCCAACCTTAAAAGACATAGTGAAAGAAGAAGTCTAGAAAAATTTCATTTACCCTATATTAGATAGAAAGTGGGTATCCCCATTAGTTATTGTTCCTAAGAAAAATGGTAAATGGAGGATTTGTATGGACTTTCAAGAATTGAACAAGGCTACCTACAAAGATTACTTTACTTTTCCTTTCATAGACCAGGTCTTGGACACTTTGTCTGAGAAGAGGTATTTTACTTTCTTGGATGGGTTTAGTGGTTACAATAAAATCCAAATTTCACCAAAAGATAAGGAAAAAATCGCATTTACTTTCCCAAGAGGTATCTATGCCTATAGGGTTCCTCCTTTTGGTTTGTGTAATTCCCCTGCTACCTTTCAAAGGGATATCTTGGCCATTTTATCTGATTTGACCCATGACTGTGTAGAAGTCTACATGGATGACTTCACAGTATATGGGGATGATTTCCAACAGTCATTGGACAATTTGGAAAAAGTACTGATTAGGTGTAAAGAAACCCAACTTTCCTTGAGTCACGAAAAATCTAGAATGATGCTCATTGAAGGAATTGTTTTAGGTCACCACATCTTCGGTACTAGAATAAGAGTAGATCCTTTCAATATTGACATCATTTTCCAAATCAAAATCCCTAGCTCACAGAAATAAGTTACAATCATTTTAGGTCATGTTGGTTACTATAGGAGGTTCATTCAAAATTTTACAAATCTAGCTGCCCCACTGTTCAAACTATTAGCAAAAGAGGTTGAATGTTTTTGGAATGAACAATGTCAAATCTCCTTTTAAATTTTGAAAAAAAATATTTCAAGTGCCCCTGTTTTGAGAGGACCAAACTAGTCTCTTCCTTTTCATATCTGCACGGATGCCTCAGATACAGCTTTGGGGGTTGTTTTAGGACAAAGGGAAGGCGAGATTCCATATGTTATATACTTTGTCAACAAGAATCTTTCACCTACTAAATTAAATTACACTGTCACTGAAAAATAATTATTGACAGTAGTACATGACATTAACAAATTCAGCCACTATATAACAGGGTATGAAGTTTTTGTACATACCAACCATTCATGCATCATACTTTTGATGAACAAACCTGTTACAAATTCTAGAGTGACTAGATGGTTGTCATTACTACAAGAATTCAATATCACCATTATTCATAGGCCTGGAAAAGATAATTTAGTTGTTGATTTCTTGTCTAGACTCATTCATACAGGTGATAATACTCCAGTAGATGAAGATTTTCTAGATGAGAATCTATTTTCTATTTATACTTACATTCCTTGTTATGCGGATGTAGCCAACTATCTTGTAACAAGGAAGGTACCTCAGAATCTGTCCTCCAGAGAAAAACAAAGAATTATCTAGATAAGTGCCAATTACATGTGGAATGATGATTGTTTATACCAAACTAGGTCTGATTTGGTGATCAGAAGGTGTGTCCAACATGATGAGATGAATGATATCTTCAAAGCCTTTCATGATGGTCCATGTGGTGGCCATTTTGCTTATAAAAGGACATCATACAAGATATTACAATTTGGCTACTATTGGCCAACTATTTTCAAGGATGAAAAGAAGTATGTGGCTAGCTGTGATGATTGTCAAAGGATGGGAAAACCTACTGCGGTTGATGAGATTGCCCTCCAAGATCTGGTAGTAATTGAACCTTTTGAAAAATGGGCTTTGTATTTTGTAGGATCCATTAACCCTATGTCTCCAAGGAATAAGTACATCTTGGTCTACATAGATTATGTGACCAAATGGGTGGAAGCTAAAGCTTTATATTATTCTAATGAACAATCTATTGTAGAAATTCACTTTGAAGAAATCCTTACTCGCTTCGGTGTACCTCAAGAAATAGTAACTGACCAAGGAACCGAATTCACCTCCAATTTGGTCAAATCTCTTACTAAACAATATAGAATCAAACATAGAAAATTTCCACCTTATCACCCTCAATAAAATAGGAAGGTAGAATCAACTAACAAGGTGATAGAAGTTATTCTTACCAAGACTATTCAACCACATCCCAAAGACTAGGTTGATAGGTTTCCTGAGGCCTTATGGGCCTATAGGACATCTTGGAGAAACACAATAGGCCATACACCTTATGATTTGGTATATTGGAAGCATGTGCTACTTCCCATAGAATTTCAAGTGAAAACCTTCAGGACTTCCATACAACTAGGGATGTATATGGATGAGGCTAAAAAACAAAGGCTATTACAGTTGAATGATCTTGATGAGATCAAACAATATGCTCTTAAAAGGACCACCCTTATAAAATAACAAAGGACTAAATGGCATGACAATTACATCAAGAAGAAGTACTTTCAATAGGTTCAAGAATTTTAAAGGTAAATTGTCTACTAGATGGTTGGGACCCTATGAAGTTGATACAGTTTATGAAAATGGTTTAGTTAAGATAAAGACTATTGATGAGAATCAAAATTCCTTTTTCATAAATGGACATTGATTGAAGGTTTATCATAAGCCTCCATCCAAAGAGGATTTTGTCAGACATGTTCTTCAGAATTTTGAAATGAAACTGGTAAGAAAGGGGGTTTCTCCTCTTGTTGATCCACCATGGTAAGTTTGATTGTGTGAATTAATTTATCTTTGTACATATATGTAAATAGGTTTCTCATTAGATATAAATTTTGGTGTTACTAACAAAAGCAAAAAGTTGATTGTGTTCTCATGTAGATACATGAATAAGGAGGACATTTTCCAGGTTTAGGTATACCCCTTTATCCAACCCTGGTATATCATTTAGAGTTTTCTTTAAGTTTTTCATACTCCTAAAAATTGAAAATACCGGCAAGCAGGAATTCGCCTGGGCTCGAGATAAATCCATGGGACAGTAGATGGAGTTTTCTTTAAGTTTTTCAGACTCCTAAAAATTGAAAATGTCGGCAAGAAGGAAATGGCTCAAGCTCGAGAAAAATCCACATGACAGTAGATGGATTTTTCTTTAAGTTTTTCAGACACCTTAAAACTTAAAACATCGTCGAGCATTAAATAATCTGGGCTTGAGAAAAATCCACAGAAAAGTAGTAGTTAGGATTATTATTTTTATAATAAAAAGGAAGTGGAAACAAGAGCGGTGATCAGTTTGGTTCCAAAAAGAGGAGGATTATGAATCTCAATATGAGGTCATCCGGGTACAAAGTACCTTCTTGTTATAGAGCTTGGATCCCAATCATTGAATTCTTTTTCCTTATTTTTTGACACTTTCGCTGCAAATTCAGATTTCCTGTATCAAGTGTTGGTATTTGTTTCACCTACATGGCCTTTCAATACAATCAAATCATAGGTCTTCTTCCATAGCATAAGAAAACACCAACAACTTCTACAAAGTGCATCCTAGAAAGTTCCAATCTATAGAGCAGCACAACAAGGTACCTTGGCCAATTCCCCTTGAGTACCAGAATACAATTTTGTGATGATCTAGTACTGGATACCATTTCTGCATTTATCCAATACTGCAAAAATGTTCGACTCTGTGCTCATTTAGTACTGGGAAAAAATCTTCATTCATCTGGTACTGGGCAAAACTATGCATTCATCTAGTACTGTGGGAGAATCTCTGTGATCATCTGGTACTAAAGGATAAGGCCTGTGATAATCCGGTGTTGGGAACAACTCTGCGATGATCTAGTACTGCAACAAATTCACCCTTGTGTTCATCTGATACTAAGGTGATACGATACTAGTAATGAGGTGTTGGTAGTCCTTATCCTATACTCAAAGTTTTTGTTGCTCGATTTAAATGCTTCAAGTAATGGAAGGTATAAACTCAACATTTTTTCTTTTTATTAAGGAATTAGAATAATTATGTATTAAACATGTGGTTACTCTCAATTATGGCACACTCCCTACCACAAAATTTTGCAATCCCTTGTCTACATCTCTTTGTGAAGAAATCATTCCTATACAAAATATTGAGAGTATAAGGTAATTGTATCTCTAACAAGATTAATTTCATTCCTTCCATTTATATGGTGGAGAAACATCATAATCCCATGATCCAACCTCATGCCATATGAATGACTTAAGCTACATATTTTTTCATGTCAAACTATGATTCTGTTCCGATCACAATGACTTCATATGATGTCATACTTGTGAGTTCCAGTCATAATGACCACATCCCTTGTCATAATTTCCCAACACTCACGTGAACATGATCTGATGCCAACCTCCATACGATTCTATAAGTCATTCATGAATTCGACTTGTCTTACCTTTCCATCATCACCATGGATGTGACCATTGCAATTTGAATCTTAACTTATAAATGCTCCTCTAGAAGGCTTCTCCATCCAGATGAGCATTGTTTATCATTTTATTGTCACTCCACCTCCATTTACACTGTGTTTTCGTTCCTTCATATCATTTTCATACTTATCCTCTTCCGGTACTCCATCGTGGTCTGAGCTGATCCGATACTCAACCCTCAATCCTCTCTTTTGTTGGCTCATACACCTTAAGAATTGTTTTAAGATAGTATGGGGGTTGATAGACATGAACCCATGTTCCATATATATAGGGAAACACCAAAATATCAATCTTGTCGAGAGAGATTTGAACAGGTCGGTTGGGTCCCATTTATGGAAAAATTTAAAGGCTATCATGAGGGATTCTATATTGCTTTTGCGCATACCTATGATGGAGAAATTGTTCAGTTTGGAGATATGAAATTAACGATTTTGGAGGCCACCATAGAAAATTCTATAGGCCTACCTTCCTTTGGAGGAAAATAATTTAAGGGGGTGATCGTTGATAAGAAGTTTTTTCAAAAAAAAATCAGGTCTGAGCATCAGGACCCCGATTGGACTAAGGGCATTCCTTGAAGTTGCACCAAAGAATAATATTGGACGATTCTTGCTAGTTTTCAAATATTTCTCACCTGCGAAGGGAGGTATGCAGTAACCTTCCTATACCATTTGAAACTTTTGTCACATTTTGAAGGAGGGCCACAAATTGATTTTCCTCACTTCCTCTGGATGAGTTTAAATAAAATGGTGAGAGGAGTTAAATCAACTTACAAGAAACTTGAAACCAACATCCATCACCATGGCCTAATGAAACTTTTAGTTGTCCATGCCTTGAGAAAACAAGGCAGTATTTGGAAATAATTACTTCAACAAAAATTTTCTTAGGAAGGAATGTCAAAGTCTGTAGAAGAACAAGAAACAAATGTACACAATGATGGGTCCAGTAGAAAGACAAAAAAAAAACAAAGGGAAGAAGTTAGGGGGTGAATAAGCCACCATTACACCTAGCTCATCCCATCCTATTAATGAATTGGATAAGGATAAGTCCATTGTGGTGGAGCCCACTGCATCCAAAAAGAAGAAAACCTCCCAATCTCAAAAAATAAGTCCAACCTTGATTCCAAAAACAAAAAGATAGAAAAATAAGGACTTTGGGCAAGGTGAAAGATCGGATAGTTCTCTTGAAGAAACCATTGAGTTATCACCATAGCCAATTATCAAGTTGGAAAAGGCCCATGAACTAAACATATAGAGCAGGAAAAAGTGCCAAAAGAAGGGTGTGCCATCAGAACAAATCCTAGATAATCCCACTACATCTAAGAAGGAGAAGCTTGCTCAATCTAAAGGACCAAGTCTAGCCTCGAACCCTACCAATCAACTACCACAAAGTGAGAAGCGAAAAATTAAGGAAACATGTCAATAGGTAGTTTCACATGATGTCCCCGAGGAAACTATTGAGTTCCCTCAAGAATCGGTTAATGAGTTGGAAAAGACCCCTGAAGAAACTATTGGGTTTCCTCAAGAACCGATTAGTGAGTTGGAGGAAACTCCTAAGATGACAAGTGGAAGTAAGGGGAATCTTAAAATGAGGAAGGCTCAAAATAAACAAATCTCAGAGCCTACACCTCAATCCTCCATAGTGAAAATAGGGAATGTTCAGCAAGGACAAACTCCAGAACCCACACTTCGGTCCTCCAAGGTGAAAATCAAATCAACACAAGAGAAACAAGTTCCTAGGCCTATAACTACTATTAAAATAAAGAAGAAGAAGTTGTTTGAAGAGAATTCCACCCCTGTCAACAAATCTGAGGAAGTCTCACTTCTTGTACGAAGAAACACCAGGAGCATGGCCAAACAGATAATAGTTCCACATGTGCCATCTCTTCCAGAAGAACCTATTTATATTCCAACTTATCCAGAGAAATAAAGTGGCTATGGAGTTATGATTAGTTAGACCAAGGGGTTAGTGACAGAAACCTTGATAGGTCTAAGAAAGGAGAAGGAATCCTGAGAGGAGGTGATTGAGAAAAAACAACATCTGATCCTGACAATTATCTGAGAAAACGACAATTGATAGTGAAGATTGGGAAGCTGACAAAATATAATGAGAAGTTGAAACAAGAAGTTACAGAGTACCAAGTGTAGGATAGGAACATTAAGGAAAAGAGTGCAAAATTGAAGGAATATAACCTAAGGTTACATGATGCACAAGAAGAGGTCTCTGCTAAACTCAACAAAGTTTTACATTTGATCCAATACACTAGGGTGATTAATAAGGAACTTAGGAGCGAAGCTTCTAGTCTCAACATGCTACAACCAGATAAATGATGGGGAATGGTTCAATTTTGCAAAGTTTTGAGTATTAGTTTTGATATTGTTGCATGAGGACATGCAATGACTTTAGCATGGGGGAAATGTTGAGTCTCCATTTTGACACTTCTATTATCCTACATTATCCTCTATCTGAGTCTATTTTACCTGTGATATGTGTATATGATTGACCATTTCCTCCACAAACCT
>JZKD02S1458242.1:174484-194822 GCA_000966675.3 Picea glauca
TAATTAAATATTGATGTTTAATAAATCATTTTTAAATATGAAACAAAAAAGAACTAAAGAGAAATTAAAAACCTTAAATATTAATGTTTAATAAATTATTTTTAAATATAAAACCAAAACAACTTAAAAAAAAATTAAAAATCTTTTTCCATATTTAGTTATTCTTAATATGTAAATCCTTCATAGCTTTTAAAATAAAACCAAACATCCATGATATTATCTGTAGCACTTCATCTCATGCAATCACTTTTTGAAAAATATATTTGTAGAGAAGAAATCATGATAGTTGTTGTAATGAAGTTTCTTGGATGAAGATCAAAGAGACTTACCATGTAAAGGGCGGAGACATTCCAATTTTGAGAGTTGTTTAAGTTATACATAGAGATTAATATACTTATTCTTCACGTATAAATTCCTTTCAAATAATATTTATAATAGAAAATACATTTGAGACTTCTACACAAATATGAAGGATTCTTTGATTTTTTAGGGCAATATTCAATTGAGATGTTAGTTGAAACTTTGCGAGTTATTCGAAAATAATTTGGAATATTTATTTGGTGATGTTCTTGACCTCTATTAACATTTCTATATTCTTGTAGGGAAATATTCAATTGAGATGTTAGTTGAAACTTTGTGAGCTATTTGAATATAATTTAGGGGATTTATTTGGTGACCTTCTAGCTTTTATTAGCATTTCTATATTATTCCATCTAATATGTAATGTATATTAGTGCAATGTTTGTTTTACCAAGACCAATTCAATCGCTTGTAACATTTGAGTGGTCATACATGGAAACATTGTCAATTCAAGTATGACTTATATAATGAATCCTACTATATTATTTCATGGTTATTTTGACCCCACTAAATAACCCTTATCTTCAATTGATCATTTTTAAGATAATCGTTCAATAGTCATCATGAGCGGTGCATATAAATCTAGTTTAAACTCCAATATCATTTAACCATGTGAGATTTAAACAACATGAAATCCATATCATGTGAGCCAATATTAGATAGTGAAATGATGGTAAAAAATCTAATGTGCTATAAATGAAATTGACCACCATAAAATCTCTACTACAAGTGTTCAAAATATTTAAATATTTTAAACCATTCACTATATAGTTATGCTCAAACAATATTTCAGAAAACCACTTATGGTTGTGTGCTTATTTATCAAAGACATAAAAAAAGAATGTTGTATCTAAAGGCAAAATTGAAAATTAAGCTTAGATCTATAACGAGTGTCCACAAATACATGAGATTGATAACAAAATAATCTATAAAAATATGATTAAGTTTACCTTAAATAAATTTCATGTCTTAAGAAAACCCACAAATACATGACTTATGCGGCTCTTGGACAAAGAGTGTATTTACTTCAGATTTGACAATTAAACTATTGATTAACAACTTAATTTAAATGATTTAAGGACTCTTATACCTTGTGAACATTGGTCTTACTTGGTTCCATACTTTCATTTGATTTGGATAAACCTCAAATGGTTCTTTTAAGGACAACCCCTTCTTTCACCTAGGACATTGTGCATCTTTTACAAGATATGCTATGCGTGATGTAGAGCGTTGAGTCATTGGATGGATTAGCATACTCTGATCCAATAGCTTACATCTTCTACACCTAGGACGATGGACATATGTGATTTCATTTTCTAGATATGCCCATGATGGCACACATGTGAATAGAAATCCCATACTTTGGACAATGCACCCACACCATACTAAGCCACTTGATGGAGGAAGTTGCACTTGGTTTGGGTTGGACACCCACAAATACATGGCTTATGTAGCCTTTGGGAAAGAGTGTATTTACTTCGGATTTGAGAGTTAAACCATTGATTACTAGACAAGACACTACATTTTAAAGTCTAATTTTAACCAAATTAAACCGTTCACTTGCCAAAACTCTTACGAAACATGTTACCAGCAAATAGCCCTAAAAAGAAAAAGGATGAAACGCTCCACTAAAGATTAACAATGCTCATAGATTTATGGTATCGAATATGTTTGATGTGGGAATTAATTCAAAAACAACTTAGAATGACCTTCAAATTATGTGTTATGAATGAGCATTTAGTTAAAACGCATGATGAAGAGAATGCATCCATCTCGCTTAGAGAAGAAAGGCAGCTCCTCCAATCAAGGCCGCTCCAATGATAGCCATGATCTTCTCTAAACTGGTGGTAGCCGTGGCCCCGCTGCTCGGTGGCAAGGCGGGGCCTGGACCTTCGGCSGAGAGGCTGGAGGCAGGAGCCTGAGCGRTRGGTGATGAGGCTGAGGATGGCGTTATGGCGACTTCACAAGGGGCGGAGGCCGGTGGCGCTGCTGCGGGAGTTTCAATCGGCGACAACTTGGGCGCTGCGGCGACGGGAGCCTGTGCCAGTGAAGGAGCCTTCGCCACAGAGGTTGAGGATGGCGTCTCAATCGGCGACAACTTGGGCGCTGCGGGGACAGCAGGCTTTGCATCTGATGGATCCTTTGCTAGAGAGATTGAGCTCATCAATCCAAAGGCAAAAACCAGAAAGAGAAGTGCATTGAATCGGCCCATCTCGTCTGCAGGTTGCCGCTGGAGAAGAATAATAGTGCAAATTCCACTGCCCGMCGAAACTAAATGAAGATCGAGAACAGCAAGGCGGGCGAGGCGTTGGAGAAGAATAATAATGCAAATACCTCTGCCCGCCGAAGCTAAATGAAGATCGACAACAGCAGCGCGGTTGACGAAGATGAAGCGAGGGGTATATATATTTATATATTTTGTTCATGATCGATTAGAGGTTTTCTCCAATGAGCTGGATTCGCCAACCCTCTTATTGGACCGTTTGCATCTGTTCTAGATTAATTATGTATTTGGGGCCAAATCCATCTTTGGAGACCAAACGGTCTTCGCTGGGTTTTTGGGCCACAAAGAGAAACTTGGGGTGATTTGTTAGAGGGATGCGATTTTAAATGCTTTTTCGTAGGGATTCGTTATTTCATTATTTTATTTTCTATTTTTTTACCAGTTGTGTGGAAGTTTAAATGCTTTATGAATTGGATTTTTTTACTTGTGATTTTGAAAATTAAAGGAAAGTCTTATTGAATGTGAACAAAGTCAACTAAGCAAATGAAATGAGTAATTTTCATTTAAAATTTGTTAAGAATTATTTTTAATTAATAAAATGGTAAATATTAAAAATTAATATTGCACAAACTTGTTTTAGGGGGTTGGTTATGTTGAATTTTTGGTCATATCTATTGTAAATATTATGATCAAGATCTAACTATGTAATATTATGATTGGAATGTTCTCATCTAGTGATGTAATTTTGTCATTTTAATTAAGGGTGTTCAATTCATTTTTACATAAAAAATGATAATATCATCAATTTAAAATTGCAATTTTTGTAAAGGTTTTCAAAACCGATTTTAGGTAAACTAGAAAAGGTTAAAATTTTAAAACGTGTAGCCTTCTTCAATTGTTGTTGTACTCTAAATGTTTTAAGAAATATTTTCTAACCACTCAAAACAATGGGAAATGAAACTTGCATTTTGTCTTGAAATATGGAAAGAACAATTTTGGATTCATGGAATTACATATATGCACAAGGCGTATTTGAGTCGCACAAGGCGTATTTCAGGGTGTTGAATCTATTTTACATTAAAAATGACAGTTCCATTTGTTTGAAATTGTAATTTCAATAACTGTAATCATTCTAAATTGACAAAATTTCATATCTTAGATCTTAACATTGCATAACCTAGTTGCACCAAGGATCTTCAAGGGCAAATTCAATCGATTTTTCGAATAAAAATAGCAATTTCATCCATCGAAAATTGTAAATTTGGTAAAGATTGCCTTAATTAATTTTGATGATGGTATGTAAGAAAAGGTTTAATCATAGATCATTTAACGTTCTTATTGAGTTATGTCATATTCTAAGCATTCTACGGATTGGTTCTTCTCTAGCCACTCAAAATAATGTGAAGGGAATTTGTTGTTTTTTACTTAAAATTCGAGAAGAATCATTTTTTATTGATGGAATTGCAAATATATCAAATGTTAACATTGTGTAATTTTGTTGCATTAGGGGTCTTCAAGGGTGTTCAATCTATTTTAACATTAAAAATAACAATTTCATACATCCATAATTGTAATTTCAATAAAGATTGTTTGGTTGGATTATGGTGATTGTAAACTAGAAAAACTCAAAATCATAAAATGTGTATTCTTATTAAGCTTTGTTCTAGTCTAACCTTTATACAAAATGGATTGTTTACAGCCACTCAAAATAACGAGAAGGGAAATTGGCATTTTTTCGTCGAAATCCGACAAGAATATTTTTGGATTGATGGAATTATGAGTATCAATGTTAACATTGCATAATCTAGTTCTACTGGGGGCATTCATGGGTGTTGAATCCATTTCTAGATAGAAAATAACAATTTCATCAATCTAAAATTGTAATTTCAGTAAAGATTACCTAGACACAATCCACTTATGCTAAACTAGAAAAGGTTAAAATCATAGAGCATGTAGCCTTCTTCTTGAATTATGTCATTGTCTAAATTTTATATACAATGGTCATTTCCCAAAGACTAAAAATAATTGCTCGAGTACATGCAAAACATTCCACTTTTCAAGGGACTTGCATTTTTAGCCATTCCTCAAAATAAGGGGGTTGCCTATTTTTAGCAGTGTTATTTATAACAAGTCTAACATATGGCATTGAATGGGAAAATATTGCACATTGGCTGTGGATAACTTAACCTCTTAGGAAGTGTGCATTTCCTTTATTAGTAATGGAGAAAAAATTATCATTTACCACTTAGCCACTAGTGGTATTGACCCATTGTATTGAATAGTTAAGAATTGATTAAATCTAACTAGTGCATGCACAAAGAACCCCAACCTTATGTGCATTTCCTTTTCTCCCCAGAGAGTCTATATATTGTACTCATGCCAAGCATTAATATACAAGTGAAATTCAAATTGTTTCTTCAACAATATTCTCTTTTGGGGTGTTATTTCATTCTCTCTTCTCTATTTTCCTTGCAATTTTTCTAGTATAGTTTTTTCTCACAACTAGATCTTGGTTTGTGCTTAAAATCCTACAATATCAAAAAGGGAAACTAGCAATTTTCGTGTAATATTCAACAAGACTAATTTTGGATTAATAGAATTGCAAATATCAAATGCTAACATTACATTATTTGGTTTCACTAGGGGTATTGAAAGGTGTTGAATCCATTTTTACATTAAAATTAACAATGTGATCAATTTAAAATTGTAATTTTGTTAGATATTGCCTAACTCTGCCTAATTTTGACTAATCAACACTACATCATCATCATCATCATGAACACAATAATCAATCTATTAAATATATTAAAATTACGAATATAAAACTTTCTCCTCCTACTCAATAATATTTATTGTCTCCCAACTATGACCCTAACGTGTATCTGAATGAATTTAATCTACATATAGCTCACAAGCATCATATTTATAAAACTTTCTCCTCCCTTTGGTCCTAGAGCATATGGATGGGTTGAGGCTAGATTACATGTATAATTTATTAGTTTAATTATTTGTTCAAAGGCCGTAAGGATTGACTTTTCGCCACATAAAAATATTTTTGCGGGGCCACATAACATGGATTTAATTTTGTTTCATGTATTTGATCCCTAAGTTATGGAATTGGGGCATAATCATATTATTTAAATTTATAGATTGATTTTGAGGTGTTTTGTGAGGTTCAGGCATACCAATAATCAACATTGTAGGTGAGGTCGTTCTAGGTTGTATTTCCAATGGGATGGTGAGTTTCAAACCACAATGGAGGAGGGAAATGCAGGAGGGAAAGAGTTAATTTTTCAATCTCATATAGCTTGGATTTCACTCTGTATTTTTCTCCACAATATGCAATTTTGGTGACCTCAAGATATTCTCTTTCACTCGTTTATTGTTGTGTGTTAGAGTGCACTTAATATCTCGAACCAAACCATTAATCCCACTAGTGAATCTTGAATATGGGGTTTAACCTTATACAATAAATTACTACAAATAGATTCTTAATAAAAATAGAAAATATAGAATGGAACACACAGATTAGACACATATTTTTACCCTACAAATCCAAACTAGGAAAACCAACAACATGTTTATAGCCGCACCTCTAATATTTTATTCATTATTTATTCATTTTTTACAATCCAATATATATAGGATCCCACGGCCTCAAAAAAACCTAATACATTGACCCATATTAGTCAACAACCCTAATTCCTTTACCAGAATTAGAAAACCATCGGTGAAAACCATGTGCCAAAAAATTGCTAAAAATAGATGAAAAGAATGCCACTTTTTTTTTATGGGGGTGTTGCCACAAAAACTCAAAGACAAGGGGTATATACCACCACACGACCTTGCCTATGGACCCTTCCCATGCCCAACAAAACACACACACTAGGTCTAGTCGTGAAAATATAACACATACCCAAAGTTTATCGTTTGGCGGTTGGGAATGATTCCTTAAGATATGGCATGAGATTTAGAGTTGACATTGTCATGCATGTAGGAGGTTAAAAATAAATAAGGAATAAACACTTTTCAATCATTAAGATCATGCAGATCAAGATAGGTCTATGTGATTAGTTCGTTCAAGATAGCACTAAGAATTGATTAAAGAAGTGGGTATTGAATCATGACTCTCTAGTCATGATTTGTGAGTCAAGACTTTGGGAAATATTGCATGATATAACAAAGATCGAGAGAGATCCAAGTAAATGGGTCATATAGAACCAGGCTAGACAGAGAAGAGTTGGGACTAACATTGAGGTAGAATCATTTGTAGAGAAATTCCATCTATTGTAAAACACAAAGTCTTGGTGAGTTGGATAGTTTATAATGAGACAATATCACATAGAAAATACATGTACAATAGGATTACCTTAATTGGACCAAAAGGACTTTTTTCAGAGTACCATAATATAGGAAGCTATGAAAATAGGTATGTATATGACACCACATCAATTCCATGAGACTCTATTTGATGTTGTGAACATGAATCTAGTTCATGTTAAACATGAAATGGGATATATATCGTTGTTATTCATTTTAAAAGTCCTAACAACGATTTTCTCTAAACGTTCTACTTTTTGAAAATTTTCACTAGAACTTGGCTATATAAGTTTGGGTGAAATCACAATTTTTTGTTGTTTAAATTGCATTTTTTAATATATAAGTGGATTCAACATCTTGTAACACCCTTGTGACACTTGGATTATAGGGACTCAACCACTCAAATATGCAGTTTCAACAAATTTTCATTAGATTTCGAGAAAACATAATTGGAAAATATGCAAAGAAAAGGGATACAAAGTAGAGTGTTTAGACTATGTCTTTAATCATGATATTTACTTTAAATGTTTTAACAATTTAGTCTTACCCCCCATTCCTAGGGGTAACTAGAGGAGATCATTTCGCATGTCCCACAATGAATACAATGATCCTAACAACCATGGTGATCAACATGTCCACTCATGGAAGCCCAACAACCCCTCTTAGATGTCGCTTTGACTTTTTCTCAACAACACTCATCACATCCAATCGACACAGTCTTTAGAAGATGGTGGTATAGCGTCATCATGAGTTACATTAGTCATTTTTTCATATCAAGTGTTTTACTTAATATACTATTCATGTGGATGGGGGTCATTGGTTAAAGTTGGAAAATGAATCATAAGCTCAAGAAGTTGTGTTTCTTTCCTTTAATTTTCACATTGGTGGCCATCATTTGCATTCTAGTCTCGTGTTGTCCACCACCCAAGTAAAAGGGGTATTACTCAGAGCCCCTCACAAATGTAACGTTTTGTTTCACAATAATACTTAATACTTACCATCCTGGACCCTGTCACAACATACCAGACTTTGGTAATGGGTCATGGTTCATTATCTCATGAGAAGAGGCGATAAAGGCACATTGGTTGATTGTAACTACTAGTAAAAATGAAAAAGATTTTTTTTTATGAAAAATAAAAAGAAATGGAATAAAGATTACTTTTAAAAGTTGGACCATACTTGAGCTCTTCCCTTTCTTCATTCTCCATAGTCCCAAAGTAATGGGTGATAATTCTTGGAACATTACAAACGGGACTTGCAAATAAATAAAAGGACAATATAACATGGATATTAATGGGTTGGAAAACGTAGAACCTAGAAAGAGGTAACTGAAGAGAAATCACACCCTCTACAAATGCACTCAAAGAAATGGACCAAATGATTCCATAAGACAAAAAGTAAGCTTGACATGTCTCACTATCACACTTACTCTTGAAGGGTTCTTTTCTTTCATATTTCCCTTAGGATATATGCCTCTGTTTGGATATTTTATTTTATTCTTTGGTTGGCACATCTAATAGGGTCTGATGATAGTCCTCCCATACTTAAACTTGATAACTTACATAAAGTCATGAGCTAATGTGAAGTTTTAAGGGGATACTTGATGCTTTTTTTTCATGTCACTTCTATGTTAAATAACAACTTAATTTATATCATTTAAGGAGTCTTATACCTTGTGAACATTGGTATTACCTGATTCCATACTTTTATTTTATCTGGATTCACCTAACATAGTTCTTTGAAGGACGTCCCCTGCTTTCACCTAGGATATTGTGCATATTTTACAAGATGCGACACATGTGATGTAGACTGTTGAGTCATTGTATGGATTAGAATACTAATATACAATCTCTCACATATTTTCAGCCTTGTATGATAGACATATGGGCTTCCATTTGCTAGATATGGCCTTGATGGCACACATGTGGGAAGAAATCCCAAACTTTGGAAAGTACACACACATCATAGTTGTCCACTTGATGGAGGATGTGTCACATGGTTTGGGTTGGAAACCATGTAGAGATGAGATACAACCTCTCTCCACCTTGAATGCTAGGCTTTAGGTGATGGTGTCATGTGATAGGGTTTGATGGAGATGATGGGGTTTGTTTGCCACATGGACACCACATGATGATTTGATATGACATACAATTCTTCCACCTTTCTTTCACCTTGGACGATGGTACATGGACTTGGGAGGTCATCCTTAATCCATTGTAGGTTTGATGCCATTGAAGGCTATTTTGTATGATTTATTATTGTGGAGTCTATTTTTAGGGGTCGACCCCACTTTTACAATGCACTATCATTGTTTTACTCAATTATGTGGAAAAATAGTGCTTGGTTACATCATATTAATAAAGGGAGCATTAAAATCATTTAATCGTCATCACACTCCTCACATTTGTGAGATAGAACTCTAGAAAACTTTTTCTCTACTCTTCTTGGTCTCTTGGAATCTAGTGCACACTTTTAGAGAATGGATTTTTATGGATGTTTTTTTCAATTTGGATGGATAGATGTTTACAACTAGTGTTTCTCTTAGCATATCTATTTGGATAGGTAAGTGATATTCTTCAAGTTAATGTGTTTGTTAATGGAATAATGTGATAATTTATTTTTTGGTGCATGCTACCTTGTTCTAGTGAAACCCTAGGAAGGAGAGATGAGAGTTTTTCACCTTCCATACCTTTATTTTTCCAAGTTTTTGAAAGAATTTAGAGACCTAATATCTAGCTAAAATCAAATACCTAAGGTTGAATATGGTGTGCACCTTATGGTTTTTTATTTTAGTCCACTTGATCCCTGGACTAGACATTCTAGAAGAAAGACAATGACATGTAGGATCCAAGAGGAATTACATCCTAAGAGTGGTTTTCCTATAGGGTTTGATCCTATGCTCCAAGAGGGGTTACACCTTAGCATTCAAATATTCATTGTTATTGAATATATAATTCATCTTTCAAAGTGTTACTTGACTTGATTTCCCAAGGAAGTAGATGAAACTAGTCTCATGTTTGTGATGCTTACATTTTCAATAACTCTCAAAACTTTCACTTAAATCAGCTTTATGACACCATTGTATTGTTAATTGTACCTCAATGCTTTGCTAAATAATTAGATAACTTGTTCTTTTCATAAAGTGAATGCTACAACCATTATGGTTGCAATTTATTCTTGATAATTACTCAATATTGTGGCTAAATCTACTCATAATTGTTTTCTAGAAATTGCATATTGTTCCCCTTGTTGCAAGCTAAATTCTAAGAGTCGATTGCGAATTTTGTAGGTTTTTTTGCGTATTTTATTGTAAAATACTATATGTTGATATAAACTAGTTTATTGCTTCAATTTTATAATAGCATTTGGTTTTATGTGATATCTAGTGTCTCAAGGTGATTAATATGATATACAACTTGGTAATTGATTATTTTATGCATTGAAGAGTTTATTGTATCGTCCAATTACCTCGTTTGGTTTATTTTCCCTTCATCTTACCTACACCTAGCCTATCACATCTAAGTTACCAAGATAGGGGGGTGTAGGCTTGGATAATATTGCTACTTGACTCCTGGAGTTCACCAGGAAGCCCTCTTTATTTTGGACCTCATTCCTTCACCAAAATGAGGGAAGCATATGCTAAGGTAAAAATGGTATATACATTCAATTTTTTCATAAGATTGAGATCTTCTAGAGGGATCCATAGAAGTACAAATACTATGATAACATTTTGGTGATGTTATCGGGGATAATTGAGACATTATTTATATGACATTATTTAGGTAAGATGATCGAAAATCCTTAATATACAATCTTACCTTGTGATTCCACTAAGGGAAGAATAACTTTGTTTATTTTTTCCTATTATTGTCTAAAGAGGTCATATGGAGACTCCATTGATATATTTTGAGGTGTCATCCTATTCTCAACTTTGTGGTATTAAATATTCTCAAGTAATGGAGCTATGGCACATTGAAACTTCATGAAATGTTTTCTTCCCTTGATATTAAGTATGTTCTAAGATATCCAAATCACTTTTCTCGGGAATGGGGGGATAATTTACCAAAATTTTATGGTGATCCCTCTTTGGTTGTTACTCATGTTGTGAAATTCTTGAAATATAATTTAGATATAAATGTAATACATGCATATACATTAATAAGTTTGTTCTAGGTATATTTGGAAGAAATACAAAAGAAATGGTTCGATAATTGTTGAATTCCAAGGAGTATATCCTTTCTTACAGTTTTCATTGATGAACTTCTCAAGTGGTGGGCCCCGAGAACTCAAAGATATGAATATATTCTTTATAACCTTATGGTGCGCCCCCCAGAAGGGGAATTTTATATAACCCCATCAAATACAATGCAGATTTTATTAAAGAACAAGATTATGAATAGGTGACTTGTGAGGAAAGTCGCCAAGTACATAAAGTATAACATGAGTTGGTTTATGAACTTATTGAAGAACACTTTGATGAAGAACACCATGTTGGATATCCAATCCATGAAAAAGATGAGACGTCGGTATTTTATCCTCCATTTGATGAAGCTGAAGTCATCCAAACTTAGGTTCCTCCTGAGCATGAAGAAGAGAATGTGGTAAGTTGTACTCCTTTCCAATTTTTTCATGTATCTTCCTTTTATGACTTGGAAAGTGATGGGATCTTGAAGGAACCCTGGCATGTAGAAAACCATTCATTTTATGGTGAGAATGATGATGCAATTGAAAATATTGATGATTTCCTATGCATTGGAAGATGTTGATGGGATATGATCTATTTTCATTTCGATGGAAATCGTAACTATGATATCTATGATGGATCTAAAATCATGAATGCATAATACATATGCATGCATCTACGATTAAAATTTTTGGCAACATGAAGAGGACATGATCACATATTTCTTCCAACCGCCCATGAGTGAATCGTTTCACCATCCTCATGATTATGCCCATCCCTTTCCTCGAGATTTTGAGACATGTTCATTTGAACACTTGGATTTATTTTATGAAGAATATGTTCAACCACCTATATGATCAAATTTTGATGAAGATGATACCATGATTTTCCCTCGATAGGAATTTCATGATGAGATATTGCAACCTTCTTATTTTCATTCATCTTGTTATATCACTGAGGATATGGTGGGAAATGATGTTCCTAGTCCCAATTTGTCTACGAGGTAAAAACTTTTCTTATAATTTAAAGGAAGGTTGTAGACTTTAAGAAGAACATTAACATGCCATTTTTTTATCCTTCCCTTGAATAATTATCAAGAATCCTTCTGATTTATTTTCATCCCATCCCAAGCCTCAAGGAGTGATTTTAGAAAATATATACATTCTTTGAATCCTTTGAGTTAACCACGTGATCCTTTGTCTTATCACAACCCTATCTAGATATGGGTGGAGAAAGCTTGTCGAGATACATCTGGGTACGATTTTGTCCCTACTCCCCACCCTCATGAGTTTGATTTCATGTTTGGCTATGTTGGGATGATTATCCAACCTAATGATTATTTTTTGCTTGATATGTTTTTGTTTTTTTTGTAATTAATAACAAATTTAAAAATATAGGATTTGATGAAATGCTAGGATAGATTCATTAGTTATATGATTATAACCAACTTTTCAAGTTGACATGCAGTGTTAATAAGGTAGGATAAGTAGGTCATGTTGTGTTCTTTCATTTCTTTATTTTACTAGTTATTGTTAATTGATTTACTATGTGTCCATGTTATCTTAGTTTGATGTTTATATTGTGAAAAGAAAAAAATGATATATTGATGAAAATACAAAAAAAAAATTAGGCATGATTTCATTATACTAACATGGGTGGATCATATACCCCACCTTTATTGTTGATGTTTTAGTGTTGTTAGAAGTGGTTGTAGGTTTAAGTTCTTGACTTCCATAGATGATGAGGTTCTCATGCACTCTATGGTGACAGAATGTCCCCATAGGTGACATCTTTTTATGAAAGATAAAAAGAAATGGATTAAAGATTACTTTTAAAAGTTGGACCATACTTGAGCCCTTCCCTTTCTGCATTCTCCCTAGTCCCAAAGCAATGGGTGATAATTCTTGGAACATTGCAAATGAGACTTGCAAATTAATAAAAGGACAATATAACCTAGATATTAATGGGTTGGAAAACATAGAACCTAGAAAGAGGTAACTGAAGAGAAATCACACCCTCTACAAATGCACTCAAAGAAATGGACAAATGATTCCATAAGCCAAAAAGTAAGCCTGAGACGTCTCACTATCACACTTACTCTTGAAGGGTTCTTTTATTTCATATTTCCCTCAGGATATATGCCTTTGTTTGGATATTTTATTGTATTATTTGGTTAGCACATCTAATAAGGTCTGATGATGGTCCTCCCATACTTAAACTTGATAACTTACATAAAGTCATGAGCTAATGTGAAGTTTGAAGAGGATACTTGATGCAAATTTTTTAAGTAACAACTTAATTTATATGATTTAAGGAGTACTATACCTTGTGAACATTGGTATTACTTGATTCCATACTTTTATTTGATTTGGATTCACCTAACATAGTTCTTTGAAGGATGTCCCCTGCTTTCACCTAGGATATTGTGCATATTTTACAAGATGTGACATATGTGATGTAGATTGTTGAGTCATTGTATGGATTGGCATACTAATATAAAATCTCTCACATCTTTTGAACCTTGGATGATAGACATATGGGCTTGAATTTTCTAGATATGGCCTTGATGGCACACATGTGGGAAGAAATCCCAAACTTTGAAAGGTACACACACACCATAGTTGTCCACTTGATGGAGGATGTGTCACATGGTTTGGGTTGGAAACCATGTAGAGATGAGATACAACCTCTCTCACCTTGAATGCTAGGCTTTAGGTGATGGCGTCATGTGATAGGGTTTGATGGATGGGGTTTGTTTGCCACATGGACACCAGATGATGATTTGATGTGACATGCAATTCTTCCACCTTTCTTTCACCTTGGACGATGGTACATGGACTTGGGAGGCCATCCTTAATCCATTGTAGGTTTGACGCCATTGAAGGCTATTTTGTATGATTTATTATTGTAGAGGGTATTTTGAGGGGTCGACTGCACTTTTAGCATGGACTATCATCGTTTTACTCAATTATGTGTAAAAATAGTGCTTGGTTACATCATATAAATAAAAGGAGCATTAAAATAATTTAATCGTCATCACACTCCTCACACTTGTGAGATAGAACTCTAGAAAACGATTTCTCTACTCTTATTGGTCTCTTGGAATCTAGTGCCTATTTATGAGGATCATTAGTTTAAGTTAGATAATGAATCATAATCTCAAGAAGTTATATTTGTTTCCTTGTTTTACCTTAGTGGAAATTATTTGCACTCTAGTCCTGTGTTGTGCACAACCCAAGGAAAAAGGGTGTTATTGGGGGCCCTCACAAGGGTAATGTTTAGTTTACCTACCATACTTAACACTTACCATCCTAGAGCCTGTCATAATGTACTAAAATTCAGTAATGGGAAATGGTTCATTCTTTCATGAGAAGAGGGGATAAAGGCCCAAAGGTTGATTACAATTACTAGTAAAAATGATAAAGAAAGAATATTATGAAAGAAAGAAAGAAATGGGATAATGAGAAATTTTAAATGTCGGTCCATACTTGAGCTCTTCTCTTGTCATGTTTTCCCCATTCCCAGAGAAATGGATGTTAGTGCTTGAAACCTTACAAAAGGTACTTTCAAATTGATAAAAGGACAATATAAAAGAGAGATTAATGGGTTGGAAAAACATAGTGCTAAGAAATAGGAAACTCAAGAGAAAGTGAACCCTCTACAAATGCGATCATAGAAATGAACTAAATTATTCCATAAAACATGAAATAAGCTCAACACATCTCACTATCACACCTACTCTTGAAGGGTTATTTTCTTTTATGTTTCCCTCAAGATGTGCTTGTTTACTCGAGTCCTCTCTTTATTTCATTGGTTGGCACACCTAATAGGGACTGATGATGGTCCTTCCATACTTAAAATTACCAACATACATAAATTCTTGAGCTAATTTGAAGTTTGAAGGAGATACTTGAAGTGAATTTTTGATGTGTCTTGTATGTTAATTAACAACTTAATTTATATGATTTAAGGACTCTTATACCTTGTGAACATTGGTATTACATGGTTCCATACTTTCATTTGATTTGGATGCACTAGACATCATTCTTTTAAGGACATCCCCTTCTTTCACCCATGAATTTTTGCATATTTTACAAGATATGGCATGTGTGATGCATAGTGTTGAGTCATTGGATGGATTAGCATACTCAGATCCAATGGATTACATATTATACATGTAGGAATATGTAAAGACGGGATTTCATTTTCTATATGTGACCATGATGGCACACATGTGAATATAAATATCATAATTTGGACAATTCACCCACACCATACTAAGACACTTGATGGAGGAAGTTTCACTTGGTTTGGCTTGGATACCATGAAGGGATGAGATAAATCCTCTCTCCACCTTGGATGTTGGATTCACATGATGATATCACATGCTAGGGTTTCATGGAGATGATGGGGTTTGATTTCCACATGGACACCACATGATGATTTGATATGACATGCCATTATTCCACCTTTCTTGCACCTTGGATGATGGCATATGGCCTTGGGAGGCCCTCCTTCATCCATATTGATATCACCATAGATTTGGATTTATTATGGCTGTTTCACATGATTTATTATTGTAGAGGCTATTTTGAGGGGTCGACCCCACTTTTAGCATGTATTATTATAGCTTTACTCAATTATTTTGACAAATAGTGCTTGGTTACCTCATATAAATACATGGAACACTAAAATAATTTTATATTTATCACACTCCTCACACTTGTGAGAGACAACTCTAGAAATTTTCCACTCTACTCTTCTTAGTCTCTTGGAATCTAGTGAAAACTTTTGGAGAAGGGATTTTTGTAAATGCTTTTTCCAATTTCAATGAATAGATGTTTCAACAAGGTTTTATATTATCATAGCTATTTGGATAGGTAAGTTATATTATTCAAGTTAATGTGTTTTTTAGTGGCATAATGTGATAATTTCCTTTTTCTTGCATGCTACCTTGTTCTAGTGAAACCCTAGGAAGGAGACATAAGGGTTTTTCTCCTTCCATACCTTTGCTTTTCCAATTTTGTGAAAGAATTTAGATACCTAATATCTAGCTAAAATAAAATACCTAAGGTCCAAGAGGGGTATCACCTTAGGGTTTTGACATTATTCCACTTCATCCGTGAAGTAGACACTCTAGAAGAAAGACAATGACTTGTAGAAGCCAAGAGGGTTTGCATCCTAAGAGTTTTTTTCCTATAGGTTTTGATCATATTGTCCAAGATGGGTTGCACCTTAGGGTTAAAAGCGTCATTCTTCTTGAATATATAATTCATATCTCAAAGTGTTTCTTCACTCCATTTCCCAAGGAAGTAGATGACATTAGTCTCATGTTTGTGATTCTTACACTCTCAACAATTCTCAAAACTTCCGCTTAAATATGCTTTATGACACCATTGGCTTGTTAATTTTACCGCAACTCTTTGCTATATAATTAGATAGCTTGTTTTTTTAACAAAGTTAATGCTACAACCATTAGGGCTGCAATTGATTCTTGACAATTACTTAATATTGTGGCTAAATCTACTAAAAATTGTTGTCTATAAATTGGATATTGTTCCCCTTGTTTCAAGCTAAATTCTAACAATCAATTGTGATTTTTCTAGGTTGTTTTTCCCATTTCTGTTATAAAATACTATATGTTGATATAGACAAGTTTATTGCTGCAATTTTACAACAAAAAATGGTTTTATGTGATATCTGGTGTCTCAAGGTGATTGATATGATATATAACTTGGAAATTGATGATTTTATGCATTGAAGGGTTTATTGTCTCATAGAGGTTTCCCAATTACCTTGTTCAATCTTTTTATCCATTCATCTTACCTACACCTATCCTATCACATCTAAGTAACCAATATAAGGGGTTGTAGGCATGACTAATATTTCTACTTGAGTCCTTGAGGTCACCAGGGAAGCCTCCCTTGTGTTGGACCTCATTCGTTTACTAAAATGAGGGAAGTATCTGCTAAGGTGATAATGGTAGATACCTTCAATTTTTGCACAAGATCGTGATATGGTGGATGGATTTGCAGAAGTACAAATCCTATGATAAAATATTGGCACCATTGCTAGGGAGAATTGAGACATTATTCCTGTCAAATCCTTAAGGTAATATTATCCAAAATCCTTATTCTACAGTATTACCTTGTGACTCCACTAAGGGAAGAATAGATTTTTTTTTATCTTCAATGATGCTTGTCTAAAGTGGTCATCTAGAGACTCCACTAAAATATTTTGAGGTGTCACCCTATTCTTAGATTTGTGGTGTTTCATATAATCAAGTAATTGAATTATAGAACATTGGAACTTCTTGAAATGTTTATTTCCCTTGATATTAACAATGTTCAAGGATATCCAAATAACATTTGTTCGGACTTGGGAGATAATTGCCCAAAATTTGATGGTGATCTGTCTTTGGTTGTTACTCATGTTGTGAAATTATGGAAATATGATTTAGATATAAATATAATACATGCATATACATTAATAATATTTTTGTTGGTATCTTTTTAAGAAATACAAAAGAATTTGGTCAAGAATTGTTGCAGTCCAAGGAGTATACCCTCTCTTATGGTTTTCATTGATGAAATTCTCAAGTGGTGGGCCCAGAGAACTTAAAGATATGAATATATTCTTCATAAAATTACGATGGCCCTCAAAAAATAGGGAATTTTATCTAAACCAATTGAATACAACGAAGATTTAATTAAACAACAAGATCCTGAATAGATGACTCGTGAGGAAAGTCGCCAAGTACACAAAGTAGAACATGAGCTAGTTTATGAACTTATTGAAGAGAAATTCAATGAAGGAAACCATGTTGAATATCCAATCCATGAAGAATATGAGATGTTGGTATTTTCTCTTCCATTTGATGAAGATGAAGTCATCCAAACTTCCATTCCTCCTACACATGAATAAGAGAATGTGGTAAGTTGTACCCATTTCCAATTTTTTCATGTATCTTCCTATTAGCACTTGGAAAGTGATGGGATCGTTAAGGAACCATTCTATGTAGTAGAACCTTCATTTGATGGCGAGCATGACGATGCAATTGAAAATATTGATGATTTCCTATGCATTGGAAGACATTGATGGGATATGATCTATTTTCCTTTTGATGGAAATCTTATCTATGATATAAATGATGGATCTAAAATCAAGAATGCATAATATATCTACATGCATATACGATTCAAATGTTATGAAACATGAATATGGCATGATCACATATTTATTCCAACCACCCAGGAGTAAATTGTTGCACCGTCCTTGTGATAATTCCGAACCCTTTCTTGGAGAGTTTGAACTTAGGTGCATCATAATTTCTACAACCTCTTCCTATGTAGTCACCTTCTACTGGGTGAGAATAACTTAGATATGGTGGAGTATTCTTTCAATGAACCATTCCTTGTGTTGAACATCTTGGATATAGAATGTTAGCTTGTTGGAGAGGCAATTTTGGGATGGAATTTTGGTAAAAATCCTAAGTATGGAAAAAGTACATAGAAGAGGTGTGCAAGAGAAGAAAAAAGATTAGGGAGTGCACAACTAAGGTGCATCTAGGAGGAGAGTAAGAAGAAGAGGCACATCCATAAGTACAACACATGGTAAGAGAGAATAAAGTAGAATAAAGAAGAAAAACACAATAAAGAAAAGAATAAATAAGGACAAGAAAGAGGGTGAAAAGGAAGGATGACAAATCAACATGCTAAATATGGAATGAAGAGAAAAAGAAGGAAAGAACAACCAGTCAAAGTGAAAAAAGTAACACGCAGGTGGAAAAGAAAGAGAAAACATCCAAACAACAAGTACTAAAGTTTTAATGCAATGCAATAGGGTTTTAAGCCCTAAATCCTATGTATAAATATGTAAAGGGTTGGGAGAATAGGGGTTCATTGTTCAGGGTTCTCTATTTTTTCTTTGTTTGGTTCCTCTCAGCATATGGTTGGTTCTATGGTTTTTGTTCCTAAATTTTCTATTTGAGTCTATAAAGAGAGAAATCCATTTCTGAATGTAAGGGATGAAGAAGAGAGAGAGAGAGGCTTGCACTGCAGAGCGGCTAGGCTAGTAAAAGAGAAAGATTCCATAATACATCTTTTTTATCATAGTGTGTGATCCTGAAGCACTTAACGAAAGCATAATAAAGAAGCCAACCATTATGGACATAGCCTAGAGTTGGGTGAACCCCATTAAGTCTTGTGTCATATGTCTTTTATGTGATTTCTTATGAGTTATGTATGGATTCATCATAGAATAGACTTGTCTTTTGTTTAATCATGACTCAATATTCATAATTGTTACAATAATGAGTTCATGTAGTAAAATGGAATATAATGATAGTATGAATCATAATCATGAAGTATTTAATAAGGAACAAGGAAAAAAAATCACATGCATAGAAATTATAAAGAAGAATGAATAAGATGGTAACCTGTCATTCCCTCACTCCTACATAAACCTGGTTCTTCTAGTCCCAATAGAAACCTCGGTTGAGACTTCATCTGCGCAAGAAGATTATGTTGAAAGTAATAGTGTATGGTGGGTTTTTTTAGTTAAATATAACTTGAACCTAGGGTTTTAGATACCGTGCACATCACCAAAAAATGGTTCTATTTATGGGACCCATAATTTGTGATTAAGGGAATTTTTTTGAGATTGACTAGGAAGGAGATCTCAGAATGATTGGAAAGGAAGGAATGAGAGTTTTCTCGATAAGAGAATAGGAATCCTCAAATGAGTGACAAGAAGTGTATGCAAAGGTATGTGTATACATAACTTCATGAAATTTTCTTTGGTGAGTTTCCAATTATTCTGACTGAGTGGATATATATATTAGTGGAGAATACTAGAAGGTACAAAAATGCAGTGATGAGGAATTTGAATCCTAATTTGGTAAGGCAACTGGATTTTGTAAGTGACCCAACGTGTAGTTGATTTTTGGTTGAATAACATACAAGGATGATATATTACAAAATTTTCAATAGATTGTACCTAATCATACAACATTGTAGAAAGGTACTTTTTCAAGGGTCTGCATGGGAGGTTCATTAAATTTTTGGATACATGGATAGAGATGTTGTTATGTGATAAGTGCATGATGAAAATTCAATAAACATTCTAAAGGGGTTCATGCACTGTTAAGAACCAAACATCAATATAGCATAGAAAAACTTCAGGAAAGGTAATCAACGCCTTGAAAAAGAGATAATTTCAGATAATAAGCCTCTTCGAGGGGGCAACCTCCT
>JZKD02S1458242.1:241282-260208 GCA_000966675.3 Picea glauca
GATATAGACACCCTCATTGTGCATTGTAACATTATTCAGAAGCATTTGGAGCAAGAAGAAGCAGAGAGCTGTGTAAAAACACCCATGTACAGACATTTGAATTAATAGAAAGCTTTGATTCAAATTCATGATTTGTGTTGTTCTCTGTGTATTGGTGTTGAATGATAGGCTCATGAACGTTTGCTTCATGTTATAGATTTGCTTTTATACGCTGTGTATGTGATTTCATATATGAATTGAAGTCTGAGAGGGAGATGGAATGAGTTTCAATTGTTTCTCTATTTGAGCCAGATAATTCCTGTAAGGAGTGCAGTTGAAGTGTCCACAAGGAGTGCATTGACAGAGGGTTCAGATAGAGATAGTTTTTGTTCTCATTCATCCAAAAGTGCAGTTGGGCATAGGATCCGTGCAAGGAGTGCACAAGCCGGGTAAAAGTCTTAGGGTTGCGAACCTGAGTGAAGCATTTGACAGACTGCTGCTGCAGGTGTGCGCAGAGTCAAGTGACTTCAACACTTCGATGTTGTTGAAGGTTTGTCGCAAGGAGTGCGTGCAAGAGTTTTCTTGAAGTAATTGAGGTCATGGGGAAAATCTCAGGAGGGATAGGACCTTTGAATTTGTTGAAGGACAGTGTAGAAAATTTGTGCCTTGAAGGTTGGCAAGAAGTGTTGCAAGTTTGCACGCAGATGGATAAGTTCTGTGGAAGAACACTTAGTCATTTTCTGGATTGCATAAGGAAGAACGGATGGTCAATATCTTCCAGGGAAAATCAGCAAATCATCATGAGCCATTGGATCTCGAGGGGGTGCAGGGGGATACTACAGATATTCCCATAGTGTTTAAATCTCAGAAGGGGCAGAGCCGTTGATCCAAGCCAGCCAGGGGCATTGGATTATTCACGAAATCGCCTATCGGGATTTCATAAGAAAGGAATCGAAGATTTGGTAACAGGAGTCGTGAAATCGCAATACGCGATATCCCGACGGCTACAAGTATAGTGTGGGGCCACAGGATTTGGTGGTGGATAGGTAGCACACTGTATCGGGGTTCGAGAAACGTAAAGTCCTGAAACATTGGACACCAGGATTCGCGATCCCGCGAAGTTCAAAATCCCAACGAGGTGACAGGACCATTGAAAAGTCAAAGCCGCAAGCTCATCAGAGTTTCGGCATATCGGGACTCAGGAGTCGGAGAACTGAGTTGCTCGACACCGCGAGCATCGAGATCCCAATAGAGAAAGTCCCGACAAAGGAACGAAAGGGTCAGCGTTGACTCATATCGGGTCTCGGAGATTAGAGAGTCCTACACTCGATCACTGACCTCGTAAGGTTGTGAAGTCTGATTCCCCGATAAGTAAAGAGAGGGGGAGTCGCGCAAAGAGATCTGTGGGTGTAGATTTCCCGATAGGGAAATAGAAGGACCGATTAGTGTTCTTCGGGCCGAGGAAAGAGAAGATCCTGTGAGTAGGTGTGCCTACGAGTACGACACTGCATTAGTTTGGTATCAGAGCTTCAGATTCTTGTCTGTATATTTCAGGTGAGGAAGGCATAAGAGGTAAGGAGTACTCTGATACACAACGTCAAGTGGTATCAGAGCTAAGACAGATTGTTCTTTGCTTTCTGTAGCAGAGAAGAGGAGAATTCGCCATGCCACCAAGGAGAGATAGGAAGTCACCTGATCCAGAGGATAGGGAAGTGTAGAGAAGAAGAGGCAGGAAGATAACTGATCTAGCCATAGAGAGACAGATGAGAGACCTTCGAGAGAGACTCGAGGACATGGAGACAGCACAAAGATGCACAGCTAGTGCATGGGATCTGAGTGATTCCGATAGTGAAATAGTGGGAGATGCATCAAATGAGCGTTTGATCAAAGCTATTTCTAGGATGGGTGCAAGAGAAAAGATGGACATTCCAATTTACGAGGGAAAGTTGGATGCAGAGGAGCTACTATATTGGATTAGATCTCTGGATACTTACTTCAACTACGAAGATGTCGAAGAGGACAAGAAAGTCAAGCATGTTGTTACACGCTTAAAAGGACATGCAACATTGTGGTGGGATGAACTACAAGCTAACAGGCGCTGCAAGGGCAAGCAGAAGATCAAGAGCTGGGACAGGATGATTGCGAAGATGAAGGAGAGATTCATCCCTAGGGATTATCAAATTACTCTGTTCAGGAGAATGCAGAACCTGAGACAAAAGCTGATGACAGTGAAAGAATACACTGAGGAATTCTATCGACTAAACATCAAGGAAGGTCATTGGGATAGCAATGATGAAAAAGTTTCTAGATACATGAATGGCCTGAGATATGATATCCAGGATGAGATGAGCATGGTAACCATCCGAATGGTGGAAGATTCTTATCATATGGCTCTGAAATCTGAAGAGAAGATGAGCTGAAAACAAAGTCAGAGGGGCTGAGGCAGAAGTTAGCCCAGAGGCAAAGAAGTTGCCCAGGACAAATACCAGAAGCCCAAGGAGGAATGGAAAAATCCTCAGACTCGTACAGAGAGAGGTGGAACCTCACAGCGGGGGCCATATGTTGAACAGAGAGGGCAACATAATGAACAGAGAGGAGATTATGCTGACAACAACACTTTTCCTGGTACTAGAGGTAGAGGAAGAGGAAGAGGTGGAGTAATCACATGCTTCACATGCGAAAAGAATGGGCACAAGTCTTACAAGTGTCCAGAGAAAAAGAAGGACATTGGAGAATATCACATCACCGAAGCATAGAGGTGGGATGTTGAGGCCGAAGACGTTGAAGGCGGAAGATCACTCATGATGTGAAAAGTCCTTTTGACACCCGAGAAGGAGGTGGAAAGTTCAGTCCAAAGGACCAGACTCTTTAGGACTGATTGCAAGACCAAGGAAAGGGTATGCAAGGTCATTGTAGACAGTGGTAGCATGGATAATCTTGTATCTACGGACATGGTAGAGAAGCTGGAGATGACTGATCATCCAAGCCCATACAGAGTTTCGTGGCTACAGAAAGGACACCAGGTAACTCTTACTAAACAATGCTTGGTTGAATTCAAGATAGGTGGATATAATGATAAGATCTTATGTGATGTTATTCCCATGGATGTTTGTCATCTATAGCTGGGTAGACCATGGCAATATGACATAAATGTGATTCATGATGGGTGAATGCACACATACACCCTAGAGAAAAATGGGAGGACACACATGTTTCTTTCGATAAAGGATAAGGAGGTGAAGCCGAAAGTAAGAAACACAGTACTTCTCATGAGTGGAAAGGAACTTCTTACTGAGGTTAAGAAGAATAACAATCCACAAGTCTTTGTGGTCAGGAAGCCGCAGATTGTTTTGACTAGTAAAAGAGTGGATGATTTACCGTATGAAGTTCAGGAACTGTTGGAAGAGTTCGTTGACATTGTAGTGGACGAACTACCTCATTCGTTGCCACTGGCCAGGAGTGTGAGTCATCATATTGATCTCATACCAGGAGCTAGTTTTCCAAATAAAGTCACGTACAGATTGACACTGCAGGAGAATGAGGAGGTTAAAAGGCAAGTCCAAGAGTTGTTGGACAAAGGGTTAGTCAGGGAAATCTTGAGTCCGTGTGTTGTTCCAACAGTACTCAGTCCGAAGAAAGACGGAGGTTGGAGGATGTGTACCGACTAGAGGGCGATCAATAATATAACCATCAGGTACAGGTTTCCATTGCCAAGAATGGATGATCTGATGGATTTCTTGAGCAGAGAAATGTACTTTTCAAAGATGGATTTGAAAAGCGGATATCACCAGATTCGCATGAGAGAAGGAGATGAATGGAAGACAACATTCAAAACAACCGAGGATTTGTATGAATGGATTGTTATGCCGTTTGGCTTAACAAATGTGCCAAGTACCTTTATGAGGTTGATGAATGAAGTCCTGAGGGAGTTCATCGGGAAATTTGTCATCGTATACTTGGATGACATACTGGTTTATAGTGAATCAGTGGTAGAGCACTTGAAGCATTTGGCTACATTGATGTAGAAACTACAGCAGGAGAAGTTGTTGATTAATATGAAGAAGTCCTCATTCATGAAGATAGAACTCATTTATTTGGGATTTGTTATTTCGGAAAATGAGTTGAGGATGGATCCAGATAAGGTGGAAGTGGTCAAGAATTGGCCATCACCGAGGAATGTATTCGAGGTGAGAAGTTTTCATGGTTTGGCTAGTTTCTACCGAAAATTCATCAGGAATTTCAGTGGAATTAGCATAGCGATGATGGATATAGTGAAGAAGTGGCATAAGTCTTTTCACTGGACAGAAGAAACTGAAAAGAGTTTCAATCTGTTGAAAAGGAAGATCACGGAACAACCGGTTTTGGTGTTGCTGGATTTCCAAAATACATTTCAGGTGAAATGCGATGCAAGCAGATTTGCAATCAGGGCAGTCTTGAGTCAAGAAGACAGGCTGGTAGCATATTTCAGTGAGAAGCTGAATGAAGTGAAATTGAAATACTCCATGTATGATAAGGAGTTTTATACTATCATACAGGCATTAAAGAAATGGAGGCATTACTTGATACCCAAAGAATTTGTATTGTACAGTGACAATCATGCACTGTAGTTTGTGACTCAACAGGAGAAGTTGAATGAGAAACATGTAAAATGGGTTGAGTATATGCAGAATTTCACATTTTTGATTAAACATATTTCTGGTACTGCTAACAAAGTTGTTGATGCTTTGAGTAGGAAGTGTTTGCTGTTGCAGGAGTTAAGAGTCCGCACTTTAGGTTTTGATGATCTCAGGAATATGTACGCAGATGATGTAGATTTTCAGGAAGCGTATGAAGCAACTGAGAATCCAGTTCTCAGAGACAGAAGCCCGTGGATAGAATACATGATCCAGGAAGGATTCCTATTTAGAGGCAATCAACTGTGTATTCCGAAATGCTCCATGAGGGAGAATTTGTTGAAGGAGAAACACAGTGGTGGATTGGCAGGACATTTCGGTCATGACAAAACATTTGCGAAATTGAATGAGTCATATTTTTGGTGGGGAATGCGAGCGAATGTCAAAATATTTGTAGACAGGTGCAGAATTGGCCAGCGTTTGAAGGGAAGAAAGCAGAATGCAGGTTTTTATCAATCGGTGCCCATACCAGAAAGGTCGTGGGATGCGATAAGCATGGATTTTGTATTGGGGTTGCCAAGGACACAAAGAGGTGTTGATTCAATATTTGTTGTAGTGGATAGGTTTTCCAAGATGGCACACTTCATCCCATGTCAGAAGACCAGTGATGCAACTCACATTGCAAATTTGTTCTTCAAAGAGGTCATTCGACTTCATGGGTTGCCGAAAAGTATAGTTTCGGACCGAGACACGAAATTCATAGGGAATTTTTGGAGGACCTTATGGAAGAAGCTGGGGAATAATTTGATGTTTAATTCATCTTATCATCCTCATACGGATGGACAGATGGAAGTGGTCAACAAAATTCTGGGAGACTTGCTGAGAATCTTGGTGACAGAGCACCACAATAGTTGGGACAATATATTACCACAGGCAGAATTTCCGTACAATCACTCAGTGAATCGGAGCACAGAACAAAGTCCATTTCAGGTTGTTTATGGCATGAAGCCAAGGGGAATTTCTGAACTAAGAGATTCAGGACAGACTGCTACTAGGAGCGCTAGTGCGGAGGAATTCGTTGAGGTGATGAAGGAACTTCACAACCAGGTGAAGGAGCAGTTGCAGAATTCAAGTTAGGAATACAAGTGCAGAGAAGATCCACATCAGAGACAACTTCAATTCGAGGTTGGTGATATGGTTCTGGCACATTTGAGGAAAGAAAGGTTCCTGAGAAAATTTGGGGACATGCTTATGAGATTGAACTAACCGATGGGATCAAAATTTCTCTGATATTCAATGTCTCAGATTTGTACCCATACAGAGATGGAGAAGTAGAGACTGGAGATGAGCAGCCAATGATCCAGTGGACGAAGAAAATTCCAGTTGCAGAGAATCCACAGATGGAATGCATACTGGATAAGAGAGTGAGTAAGAGGACCAGGCGAAAAGAATATTTTGAGTATCTAGTCAAGTGGAAGAACCATCCAGTTGAGGATGCCAACTAGGAGACTGAAGCTGAGATACAGAACCATGGACAGACCATGCAGGAGCTCATGGACAGGATCCCATGAAAGTTTTCAATTCAGGGAGTACGATGCAGGATCATCGCCAACACATCAAGCGAGACAACGCGGAAGCGGAGGATAGATGGACAAGCTAGCACAAATTTTGAAAACACTTTGGAATTGTTGCGCAAATATTAAATGAGCCATTAAGATGAGGCGCACTTGTATATTGTAAATGGACCTTGAGCAGATAGCTCTCGTCCTTAGTAGGTAGATGACATTTAAAATAGTTAATGTAAAGTAGATAGAATTTAATTCTAGACTAGACAGTTGTAGAGTGCAAGAGGGAAACGGGATATAGACACCCTCATTGTGCATTGTAACATTATTCAGAAGCATTTGGAGAAAGAAGAAGCAAAGAGCTTTGTAAAAACACCCATGTACAGACATTTGAATTAATAGAAAGCTTTGATTCAAATTCATGGTTTGTGTTGTTCTCTGTGTATTGGTGTTGAATGATAGGCTCATGAACGTTTGCTTCATGTTATACATTTTCTTTTATATGTTGTGTATGTGATTTCATGTATGAGTTGAAGTCTGAGAGGGAGATGGAATGAGTTTCAATTTTTTCTCTATTTGAGCCAGAGAATTCCTACAAGGAGTGCAGTTGGAGTGTCCGCAAGGAGTGTGTTGAGAGAGGGTTCAGATAGAGATAGTTTTTGTTCTCATTCATCCAGAAGTGTCGTTGGGCATAGGAGCCATGAAAGGAGTGCGCAGGCTGGATAAATGTCTCAGGGTTTTGAACCTGAGTGAATCATTTGACACACTGCTACTGCAGGTGTGCACAGAGTCAAGTGACTTCAACACTTCGACGTTGTTGAAGGTTTGCTGCAAAGAGTGCGTGGAAGAGTTTTCTTGAAGGACTTGAGGTTGTGGGGAAAATCTCAAGAGGGATAGGACCTTCGAATTTGTTGAAGGACATCATAGAAAATTTTTTCCTTGAAGTTTGGCAAGAAGCGTCACAAGTTTGCACGTAGGTGGATAAGTTATGTGGAAGAACACTTAGTCATTTCGTGGATTGCATAAGGAAGAATGGACAGTCGATATCTTCCAGGGAAAATCAACAAATCACCATGAGACATTGGATCTCGCGGGGGTACAGGGGGAATACTGCAGATATTTTCATAGTGTTTAAAGCTTAGAAGGGGCAGAGCCATTGATCCAATCCATCCAGGGGCGTTGGATTATTCACGAAATCGCCTATCGGGATTTCATAAGAAAGGAATCGAAGATTTGGTAACGGGAGTTGTGAAATCGCGCTACGCGATATCCCGATGGCTACAAGTACAGTTTGGGGCCACAGGAATTGGTAGTGGACAGGTAGCACACTGTATCGGGGTTCGGGAAATGTAAAGTCCCAAAACATTGGACATCAGGATTCGTGATCTTGTGAAGTCTGAAATCCCGACGAGGTGACAGGACCGTTGAAAAGTCAAAGCCGCGAGCTCATCGGAGTTTCAGCATATCGGGACTCGGGATTCAGAGAACTGAGTTGCTCGACACCGCGAGTGCCGAGATCCAAATAGAGAAAGTCCCGACAAAGGAATGGAAGGGTCAGTGTTGACTCATATCAAGTCTCGGAGATTCGAGAGTCCTACGCTCAATCACTGACCTCACAAGGTTGTGAAGTCCATTTCCCCGATAAGTAAAGAGAGGGGGAGTCGCACAAAGAGATCTGTGGGTGTAGATATCTTGATAGGGAAATAGAAGGACCGATTAGTGTTCTTCGAGACGAGGAAAGAGAAGATCCTGTGAGAAAGCGTGCCTGTGGGTGCGACACTGCATCACTATCACACTTACTATTGAAGGGTTATTTTCTTTCATATTTCCCTTGTGATGTATCCCTCTATTTTGATATTTTATTTCTTTCTTTGGCTGGCACATCTAATAGGGTTTGATGATGGGTCCTCCCATACTTAAACTTGACAACCTACATAAATTCATGAGCTAATGTGAAGTTTGAAGGGGATACTTGATGTGAATTTTTCATGTCACTTATATGTTAAGTAATAACTTACTTTATATGATTTAAGTAGTCTTATACCTTGTGAACATTGGTATTACTTGATTTCATAGTTTCATTTGATATGGATCATGGGTGATTTTAAGAACCCCTCGTAAATTTATATCTATAATAAATGGGTGAATCCCCATGATACATAGGAAAAATTGAAGGCTATTTAATCAATAATATAATATGTATGTATAATTTTTTGGTGAATTTTTTAGTCAATTATATAATCTTGTAAAATCTTGGCGAATCTTTCATTGAATTATAAACTCTTGTTAAATCTTGGGGAATATTTCATTGAATTATAAAATCTTGTAAAGTCTTGGAGAATTTGTTAATAAAGTATAAAAACATATATAATAATAGGAAAATGTATTCATTAAACTGGAATATACCAATTTTACATATTTGGAAAAATAAGCATAACTTGTCCATCCTCTAGACAATGCTACAAGAATTAGGGGTTATGTTTGTCAAGGTTCTCACTATACACTCTTTCATATCCCTCTATCAGTGTTGATGATATTTCACCACAAAGTTCATATTTGTTGATCCTGACCACCACTTTCATCAAGCTCAGGATATATTAATCTTTTCTCTACCACTTCTATTATGGATTCTTTATTACCGATTCATCGAAAATGAAATCTCCCTTCAAACAAGTTCATCATGGGATGTTCGTAAATAGGAGAACACATAATTCTATCCATAAATAACTCCAAAAGTATGAGAATATTAATAGGTCACATTCCATGCATAACTTCCTCTCTAATCATCCATTTGTACTAAAAAAGAACCCCTTTCCAAGGAAGACATGTCTCTTTTATCCCTTATATTTTTATTGTCTTATAAAAAATGAAAGGGACACATAACTTTATAATAAATGTTGGGCATATATTAAGCCTTATAAAAAGAGATAGTCTCAATTAGACTGCCATAATTCAACATGAAAAATAAGAGAGGTAGATTATGTAAGGGCTATTATGTCATCGTGTATATCTAGACCTGACAGTAGCACGATGCACAGTCAAAGTCCTATCATCCATTTTAATCCCATTAAGGGTAGCACATGCTATTTATGTCACTTGACATATCATCTTTGGACATCTATGACATTTTTCATGGACAACTATTCTTGTGGGAGAGCCATGGAATATTCTATTCCAAACGTCTTTGCATTGTTTCGAACATTAACGATAAGTGATTTTGTATTATTGAGGTAAAATTAACATTGAAAGGCTCCTAAATTTCAGCTAAATAGTGTCGCAAGCTCACTTGTAGAAATTTATTTTGTTAACAAATCAACCAACAATTGTTCAATTGATTATTGCACCAATGCAAGTTTCCTTTGTTATGCAACTAGGGCAACAAAAGAAACTTAATACATTTATGGAGGAATAGAATGACATTCAAGGACCCCAAAAGACTACCTCTATAGTTGTCAAGTCCAACATCACATACATTTGGTACTTGGAAACTTGTTGTTCAACAAAAACCTGTATTACAAATCCATTCTAGAAAAAGAGAAAAAATAGTGTTAGATTTAACATATCCTGCTAAAAGGACACATCAAGCTAAGTGCTTTGGCTTGTGGAAGTCCCATTCCACCTACAACAAAGAAATATGATACATAGCACCTCTATAATGACTATTGTGCCCTCAACAAAATTATAGTCAATTATAGATATCCAATATCATATATTAAATACCTTCTAGACACATTGAAGGGACTCAAGATCTTTTACCAAGATTGACTTTAAGTTTCACTACCATAAAGTTTAAACCAACACTTTATATGTTTGGAACACTAGATTCAAAGCAATATTTAAACTATCTGAGTAGTTGGTGATACCCTTTGGCATAACAAAGGCACCAACAACCTCCATGCAATTGATGAACGATGTTTTGCACCCATTTATAGATAAATGCATTGTGGTCTACCTCAACAATGTTCTTATCTTCAATAGGACATGATATGAACACTTCCAATGTATTATGCAAGTCTTTCAAACTTTGCACCAACATAAGTTCCTTTATAACCTAGAGAAATAAGCATTTTCCATGAAGTACATACTATACCTTGGATTCATTATTGATTAAACGAGCACGTGCATGTGGATCCAAAGAAAATACAGGCCATCCACAATTGGCCTACCCCAACCAACATCAACAAGTTATGAAGATTCCTCTACTTGGCACAATTTTACAGGGGATTTTTCTTGGGTTTCCTTTGATGTTACACATCCCCTGCATGAGATCTTGCATGAGAATAGAAACTCATTTTCAAATGGGATCGCATGTAACAAAAATTATTTGAATGACTTAAGGTGCCCTATGCTAGCCTTAAGCCTAGGTAATCTCCATCAGGAATTTGAGAATCAAACCAACACCTCTTAGTATGCACTTGGAATTGTTCACATCCACCATGGACACCCAATCGCATACCATTCGAAAACATTCATTGATGTTATCCACAACTATTCAACCTACAATCATGACCTCTATGTGATTGTTTATCATGTCAAAAAATGGTGATAATACATATTGGGTAAGGATATTTGTTTTCATTCCAACCATAAGCCTTTTCATATTGTGCTGACACAAAGTAATTTGCAGAGCACACAATGACTTAAATGGATTGCATGTTATTGTAGTTTCACCTGGTAATCAAGCACAAGTGTGAATTATCCAATTGTGCAACAAAATAGAGTAAACCACCAATGAGCACATTGCTAGTTATTTTGGACATGTCCACATAAGATCATTATTAGTGGCATAAATACACCAAAAAACACCATTTTCATACATCTATACAGATCACAACTCTAGGCAATCTAGTCGAAATTTCTAGTTGCGCAACAACTGGTATTTCCATGTAAATTTGTGTGCACTGGAAAGGAAAATGAAACAACATAATATAGGAATACCTGATCCCAATTCAAGAGGTCACTTTGAGATACATAAGTTTCTCGTAGTTTTGTAGAAACATTTCTATTGGTCTCACCCTTATGCAAACATGGATAAATACATGAAGTCCTTTGTTTCTTTCACAATAAAAAACTAGCCAATTGAAAGTAGGGACTATACACATCTCTATTCAATCCTAGGCATCCAAGGGAGTATATCGTTGTGAATTTTCTAATAATCCTACCAAAAACATGAAAAAAAACCATGATGGAGTGTCTATTTTCATTGATAGGATCTCGAAGATGGTAGTACTTGCTCCTTGCAATAAGATTGACTTTACAAAAGACATAACAAAGTTTTTTTTGCACACATATGGGTCAACTTTGGAGCACCAACATACATTGTGTCATACCATGAACCTAAGTTCATCAACAATTTTTGTAAATCACTCTAGAGAATGTAAGACACAAGGATTAATATCTCCATAGTATTTCACTTGCAAAATGATGGGAAAGAAAAAATTGTGAACCACACTATTGTTTACCCACTGTGCATGTACAATCATAGGCACACTCACATTTGGGATGACAAACTTTCTTTCATTTAGCATAGTTACAACATAGCTTAGCACAACTCCACACAATACAGTGATTTAGAATTATGATATGAATATCAACCCGCAATGTTAATCAATGATGCATTCCCTAGGCCCATAATTGTAGGAACTTTTGCATCGGTGCAAAAATAAATCGATAAAGAAGCACACTTCATTGAACAAATATAGAGTATTCAACACCAATTTCAAGACATTCTAACATAGGCAGCTGATAAGTACAAACAGTTCCATGCCAAGCTCTATGTCCCATGAAAATTATCAGTTGGAGGGGAATAAGGTTTGGCTTCACATCCAAAAGGAGAAATTTAAAGGCCAACATCACAACCTACACCCACTAAAATACAAAGCGTACACCATCATTGAGAAATGAGGTGACTATGATTTCAAGCTTGATTTCCTAGTTTATCTTCATCTTCATCCAGTTTTTGACACTGAGCTCCTGCAGAATTCTCCATTACTTGAGTGGAATGTTATGTACCCTAAGCCTCTAGCCAACATTAATTTTGAGTTTAGCATGTTGATACAATTAACACTTTAACAAGTGCACTAGAATTTTCCCTTGTTTTTATCTAGTGTAATGGGAACTGATTCTTCTAGGATCCTCACGAATGCAATGGGGAATATTGCTTTCTGAGGGAAATTTATTTTTGTTCTATATATGGAATTCTTGTGCAAGTCTGTTTTATATATAATATGTCTACAATTTTTCTAGTGTTCCTTCAAAGGTTCTGAGACAATTTCCTTTATATCTGGAAGCCTTGTGAACTGTTCATCGATTCCATATCTATTATAGACTATGTGAAAAGGCTCAAATTTGAACATGACCTATCCTTCAACGTCCACCATACAAATGATTTTACCTCTATGCACTAACATATCATATTCTACTTCAAGATTCAAATTTGAATCTCTACAATGTAACTAATGTCCATAGTGATCTAGTGAAATCATTGTGAATTTCTGAAATAATATATAAGGAATGAATTTTAAATTCAATTCCCCTACAAACTTTAATTTTGTATCTGGAAACACTTTAAATTATCCCTCCAAGGGTTTTCAATTCATAGTGTGAATTTGTATATCTTCGTTAAATCTTTATTACAGTGAATGATTGCCTCAACTCTTTGTACTTTTAGTATGTATTTTATATGAAGATCGATAGTTGGAGGGTAGCCTTTAACTCTGTAGTCAAGCATTCCATGTTGTGGTCAAGAATTCTATGTTTTGATTCACCAGCCACCTCTGACCATGTTATGTTCAGTGAAATTTAGTGTGCATATCGATATTGAAAGTACATTTAGTTAACATGAGAACAAAATATAAATAGAATTTGTTCTTCCAAGTTTGTAGTGGAAAGAAGATAAACAAATGATGTAAAGATTTGATTATATTGGTTTTTGGTTGATATTTCTATTTGAAGTTACATAGCGTGTGGTTAAAATCAAGACTGTATGTGCATGGAAAATCAACTCAAAAGTGTTAATAGACTATACAGATCACTATGCTATTGTATAGATTGTGTATGTTGGGCTCTACCTGTAACTAGTTAGATGCATGCAGACCAAGACCTATCTAATAGTGAATAAACACTACAGAAATTCCCTATAGTATTTAAACACTATGTCAGAGTTCACACTTGAAAACCAAGCTAGATTAGTTGGGAAAAATGTCGACTTGGTTCAATAGTATCCCAACTTGAAAAGTACATGCAAGAATAGAGGAATGGATTTACCAATCGATACAGTAATGAAATATTATTTACAGTTTTAGATTTTGGGGACATTTTTGTTGATAGTAGACATAATTTTTATTCTCTGTTATATATGCATGTGACCCTAGGACCTGTGTACACATGTGCATATGAATTCTCAATACTTGGTAATATGTTTGAAGTATCCTTACTAGTTTTATGTATTGTATGGTGTCTTTAATTAAATGTCAATACCATACCCTCATACATGATAGAATCCGATGAAAATATTGCAATTTTTCCAAACTATGAAATGGTGAAAAATGTTGATCACATCGCTAACATAGATTTTATGCCAATAGTATAATTGTATAAGTCTTTCAGTACCTGTAGAGTTTTGCATGGCATGAATCCTTTAAATACTATAGTCTTGAAGAAGGATTGTGGTATAAATTTAGCAATGTTTGTTTTAAACAGAGAGGTACAAATAAAGTTTATTTGGGAAGCTTGTAGCTCTGAAGTTGGATACTTTGGAGTGATCACAATATTGTCTAATTTTTGAAGCTAGTATTAGTTGCAGATGCATGCTGATGTGGAGAAATTTGTATCTGGTTGTTTTCTATACAGTAATTCAAATCCAAAAATTGGGAGTTGATCTTTTAAACTCCACATACTGTTCGGTAATCCTAATCGGTAAAGGCCCTGGGCACTGTTAATGGGCATTGTTTATAGATCCTGTGAGATGGGAATTTATTTCTCTAGTTCAAATAGTGTAACTAGGCGATAAGCAGGAAAACACTTCTTCAAATTTCATTCGTGTATTGGTACATTTTGCGATGCATAATATTATTTTTGATTGAGATAGTATAGTCTTAAGAAGATTTGGGACTACCCTATGGGTTTATGGATACATATTTGAAGAAAAGTACAACTTTAATGAAGCAGTTCAAACTGGTGAAGTGGTAACCAGGTAGAAGAAACATACTCGAGATTGAAACTATTGTTTCTTCTTTGACAACTTCAATGAAGTTGGATGTAAAATATTGGCATATTTCCACTACAAAGGAATAGGTAATGAAGTATTGAGTGGAGGAAAGGTTCCTTATAATATGACAATGATTTAGAAACAATGTAGAAGATATTTGTTGATAGCTATTTTCTCTTCTTGTTATAATTGGTTGAAAAGAAAAAACATTCATAGTGTGTTTTGTACTTTCATAAATTGCAGTTAATCTATAAGAAATTTTTTATGGTTTTACAATGAAATGTTCAATTGATATTTTTTGTTGATGCAAGGCACGGGATCAATTGTTTTTTTAAAAACACATATGAGGAAGTTACAAAAAAATTGTGATCATGTGAAACTGCAATATCATTGACATCTAATTGATGCTCCTGAAGATGTGCAACTAGAATTCCTTGAGGTTGTCACATTCCATCAAGAAAAAATGTTCGATAATAAGAAGACAACATCATTTCTTCAGATGATTATGGGGAACCTGCAACTTGATCAACTAATAATGAGAATCCTTTATCAACAATGTCCAAAAGAGTTGTATCTTCATTCATGTGTGTTCTTGAAACTCCATTTCTAATGACCTTACTAACTTGTTTTGGAGCATCAAACATGCCATTCAACATAGAACCAGTAAACATTTTGGATGGGAAAGAACCTGTAATAATAAGTGATATGTGCATTAGCTTTGCAAAAGGCATGGAATAATCTCTTTTCAGCATAGTTGCTTTTTTTTTTGGCTTGATCCATTTTAGTTTTGCTTATTCTTTAACTGCATAAGCAGTATGTCTGTTGTGCCACAATATTCAACCAACTTTGCTTCATGTAGCCATTCTTGTTCTTTAACATCATATAATGCTTTTGTTGTAATGTTTATTTTATTTGTTGTATTGCTTCTTGGAGTTACTATGCAATAACTATTTACATGTATCCCTAGCATTTGACAAACTAATTTACACACTAGTCCAAGAGTGGAAGCCTTGATATTCTCATTTGAAATGGTCAGTGCTTTATGAACCATGGAAACAGATAAACATTCTTTCCTAAATTCCATAGTTCTACTGCATTCATTTTCAAGGCTTCATTATCTAGCATACCATACTTTTCCAGGTTTTCATGCTTATCAACAACATCTTTTTCTTTCCCTGCCTAGCGAAGGGCTTGAGATAGATTAAATGATACATCATAGTAAGATAACCTGCAATATTTCTATAACCAAAAGTATTTTGATATGTGTGTGGCTCACAAATTCTGGTACTTGTTATTTTATAAGATTCAACTTCTCTTTGGAACATGTCTTGTTGATGCCACTTAGCCATGATTACAAGGCATCTTTTGTGACTTACAAAAACTCAATATCTGTCTGTGATACATCGACATAATTAGAATGAGATCTCTCCAAAACCCTCTCTATGCTATCAAAACTATGAAGTAGAGTTAATACTGTTAATTCCATTAATGCCTCTTATCACCATCACATATCTATTGTCAATTTCAATGCCAACCAACAACAATGTCTCTCATCTATTTGACATCAGTGCAAATTCCATCAATGCCAACATGTATTACCATATTGCTAACATAGAAGAGATGAAGGAAAACACGATATTGAAATGTGTGCAATAAAATATTGGCACAACAAAATTTGAAGAACAAGTGCGACGAGAGAGAAGTATAGTGCACAATTCAAGTGAAAAAGAGAAAAGCACATAATAGGTAGAGAAGTTCATGGTGGATGATGTAAGTGATTTTGAGCTTAGAAATAAACACATGAGATATGCAATGAGCTCTCATGACTGAGAGAACGGCATCAGAAGATGAAATATCACAAAAGGTAGATGAAGTAACTATTAAGGATCAAGGGCACCAAAGGAATATGAAGAGTGATGATGTTGAAGTGTCATGGAGGCATGTGAAGAGTTTGTTGAAGCTAAACAATCAACAAACATGGGAATAAATATGATAGAAATGATTAGGATTGGTTAGCCACTCTAAGAATAGTGTTAGAGTAAACAATAGAGACAGAATAGAGGGTTGAGATATAAATTGAATCTATATAGGAATTATGTATGTTTAGTGTGAACATGATAGGCATATTCCCCTATAGTTGTAATCTAGTTCTTTGTGTTTCCTGAATGTTTTTGTGACCCATACGAGTTTGTGTAGTGAATTATTGTTCTAACTTGTGTTGTAGATCACTATCTAAAATCCCTATCCACTATGCTGAAAAATCATTGATGAGGTATGCCTCAAAGAAACATGGACTGATATTGAAACAGGAAAATAAATTAGCTGTTAGCAGGTGCAATTTTTACAGATCAGTTGGAATGTCATTGGAAAACATCAATAACTACACGATATCCTTAGAGGAGGCAGAGGAGTTGGGGAATTCCACACTTTGATACAACCACAAAATAATGGAAAAGAGAATTGTTTTCATCGAAGCATGGAACCCATGATCAAAACAGATGATTAACTCTCAAGGTGGGCAGGATTTGATTGCAGTTGCTCGTGATAGTTTTCTTGCTATAAATTTAATAACTTCCAACCATATATTTGTTGATAAATTCCATATGCAACAGTTACAATTTTTCTCTTCTTCACGAGTACCAATGCCAACAATTGTACAAGTGTCTATGCTAATAGTTATTTAGCATGGTTTTACCAATAGGTTTGAACTACAAAAATTTGAGAAAAGAAAGTAGTTAGTTGCATGTTATTGGTTTATGCCCCTAGAACATATTATGGTCTCCAATTATGGGTTATTGATGTATCATGGTTGATATTGGAGCACTCTTTATATTGTGTCATATCTTAGTGCTATGGTGGCACACTTAGTGCATTAGTTTATTACTGAGTGGGAGTGTTCTAAATGTTATTTTATTGTGAGGTTATAGTCACTACATGATAATTGACCATGTGTATGTGTGTGAGGTGTTCCAATGTGTTATCACTCTGTAAATTTCCTAGAGGTTGAAAAGAGGAAATACACAAAGGTAACCTTAACCAACCGCTTTTAAAGCTGGGATCTAGCCCTTCCAGCTTCAGAGAGGGATCTCTCTATATAATTTAGCTTTGTTTGAATTACGATATTAGGCTAGTTAGATGCACGAGTTTTGTTTTGTTGTAAATGATCTTTTAAAATTGGTTGAGAAAAATCACACATCCATTGGGCTATGGGGTCTATACTTCATAGAATCTGAGATGCAACCAGAAACGCTGAAGAAATCTTTCACAAGGCGAGATAACACCCCTCACTGGATCTTTAATAATTTAAGTCGTGGAAAGAAGAAAAAATGAAGAAAATAACTCCAATTAACAGGCACTTAAGAATCTCTTAATTGAAACTATTTAGAAGATAAACACTAAAATCTTCAGAATCGGAAACAGGGTATTAGAGATAAATCCTGCAACTTAACGCTATTTGTAAAGATTAGTTATTGAAAAAAAAAAACAAGATGATTACGAAGCGAGGAAACATTAGACATAAGAAAATCACATCACCAGTGAAAAACGCGCAAGAATCCTGTGAAAAGCTTCTTCTTTATTAATGGTGGATCTCTTCAAAAAGGTTACAGCTTGATAGCAGTCGGGTGTGCAAAACAACAACAACCCCCAATACATTGAAAAAAGAAGTATTTATAAGTCAAAATACAAAAGATCCTGTCGTAACTGACAAGGACGTGTCCATACTATTATTATCCTAACTAACTCAACTAATCAAAAACCATTTGGTGATTCATCATAACTGTTTGTTGAACTTCAGGGTAGGCCACTGGTGAGGTGCCTTCGCCACCTCTGCTGACAGGACAGCTGACTGGAAATGACAGCTCATCTGCTAATCTAGCAGATCGCACAGCTCTTCCCATCGAATATGAGTCGGCACTGTCACTTTGAGAAACCTCCGGAATACTTCGTCCATGTCTGTGTACTTGGCGAATGTAGGCTTGATGACAAAAATGTGCTTAATTTCATGCTGGATCTCGATATCCAACTGCAATGCCTCCATGAAATCTCTACCTGTGATACTCCCGTGTATCCCTGCGAACTTTGAGCTGTCGTTAGATATTTCTGTCAGCCTTTTCTTGTAGTCGGGGAGCATCATTAATTTATCATTGATGACTTTCATACTAGGCAGACCTTTCTTCTGCAGAGCATCTATCTTGTGAAAAAACCTTTGCACTCCTTGATCCATAAATTGAATTTTCTCTTCGAGCTGAAGCATGAGGGCCCTTTTGGTTAGAACTCGTTTCACTTCCAATATGGTCTCAGTCCTGTCCTCGATATTCAATTCTTCTAATTCTTCCCTGGTTTTTGAATTAAGGAACCTGATAATTTCATTGGCTTGTGCAGGCATATCTCCTAGCTCTAACCTGATTTTTTCCACTACCTGTTTGCTTCTCTCAAGCAACTCGTTCTGTTCGAACATAATCTGAACCATCGGCCAGATTTCATTGATGGTCTTAGAAATATCAGTCCACACCAGTTCTTTAACCTCTGCTAAGGTTCTTCCTGCCATTGTCTGTTTCT
>JZKD02S1458242.1:273300-297380 GCA_000966675.3 Picea glauca
TTTTATTCTTTCTAGGGGCTATCTGATCAGGATTAGAGGGTCTGATCAGATGTATTCACTAATTCTAACCTAGGGGCTATCTGATCAGGATTAGAGGGTCTGATCAGATGTATTCGCTAATTCTAACCTAGGGGCTATCTGATCAGGATTAGAGGTTCTGATCAGATGTGTTCACTAACCTATCAACATTTGAAAATTTAAAAGAACTTGGTCATGCCCTAAAGGTATGACCAAGTCGCTATTATTTCGTGGGGCCTTTGCTTCAATCCCATTGGCCCTCTTTTTTTTTTCTTTCTTTTTTTTTTTCCTTTCTTTCTTTTTTCTTTTTCTTTTTCTTTTTCTTTTTTCTTTTTCTTTTTCTCTTTCTTTTCTTTTTTCTTTTCTTTTCTTTTTTCTTTTCACAAATAATTTGAAAAATGCAATATCATTTGTGAACCAAATCACCAGATACAGATAATATCCCAGCCATAAGATGATTCCCATAAATTATGGGGTGATAACACAATGCTTTTAATGTCAATAAACAAATAATCCCTAGAACACTAGCCATAAATGGACTGGGATGCAAGGCGTTGAGTCACAATAAGCATGAAGATGCAATACAATATATAACAATAATGCTTTGAGTGAGAGAGAGTATTAATTGAGAGTTTGTATTACTTGCAAGAAGAAGACTAGTGTCGTCTTGTTTCCTTGGGAAAATGGAGTCAAGTAACACCTTAAATGGAAAGTTAGATAGACAAGAAGACTTGGAATTTTGAAACCCTAGGACTATACCTTCATATACATAGGATTAAGCCTCAGAAAGACTAACCCTAGAGTTTATACCCTCATAAAACCTAGTGCCATCTCCTTGTTCACATATCAAAACTTGATTCATATTTGAAAAACCCTAGAAAACCAAGCAATTTGGGTCGAATTCCACATGTTGATGATAATATAAGAAATCCTACATCGCCCAGAAGGAATGGGTTTGAAAATGGCAGTGTAATTCATGTTGTTATTCATTAATGGGCCTGCATCAAATGGTGTTGGAAATGTCATTGTGAATGGTCATGTTAATGGTGTTATGAAAACGAATCCACTTCCTAGTTGTTGCTCAAATGGGAATGAGAATGGTATCCATGCCTAAATAAGACTGAATTGAATCAGTTTGGATTGTAAATCTTTGGTGATTTTAGTTTGAGTCATTGTTAGCATCATTTTTTATTGAAGATTGCAATTAAGTGTTGCTTGTTCTGAAGCTCATAAGAGGACCAAACCTACAATTTGTGGAATGTTTTGTATAGAAGATAGAGTGGGGTATCTGAGATGAACACATAATATATATTGTTATAGATTCTTGACTTTGTTATCCCCCACTTTTAGGGATAACTAGGAGATCATGTCTCAAGGCCCACAAGTCCTAGACATGGAGTACTGAGAGCCATATCAACTTTAGCATGGCCCTAGAGGGCCCATCTTTTCTCCCTTTCAGCACCTCCACATTGTCATTAGTAGAAACATCCATCACCTTCGGCTTGGTCCTGTATCAGAGATGGTTCTTGCTCCATGAGGTAATGAGTCTAGGAATCATGGTATGTGTCACTCTGATCCTCAAAACCTTTGAATATTTGCAAATGATTTGATATTATACTTGTCCACTTGATCATGTCTAGGGGGAATGACAGGATGTTGACCTAGTAAGCCTATGCCCATAGGTTTTGATTTTCTACTGGAGGGATTTATGAAAAGTCATCGTCTTCTCCCATCATATTACCACTTTTCCATCTTGTTTCCCGCTCATCCATCCCATTACATTTGTCTGAGCATGGTTTTTTCCAATCATTTAAGAGTTGCACCCTGCCTTGTGGGAAGAAGGGGCTAAAGGCCCAGAAGGTAAAATAAAGCTGGTAAAAGATAAAATCCTAAAAATATAAAACCTCAAGACGCTTCACCCAGGGATCCTAGAGAAATCAATAAAGAGCTTCTCAACAAGAAACAAGAGGGAACCATAAAAATAATAAAACAAGACCTAGTCAGAGGATAGGGGGTCTCATCATGAGCTAGCCTATTAGGTCCATGGGTACCTAGTGTTATCACATGAACTTGTCAAATTCCTATGGGTTTGTGGTTTCTACCTATGTCTGTAGTTTTTCCCTGTCTCTATCCTTTTTACAGGTCGAGTCTTGAATTTTTTGCCCCTTCGGCTGATAAAATCATTTTCTATTTTCCCTTGCTCATTTGTGCACCCTGGTCTCCTTTTTTTATCAGCTCACAACCAGTCATCCAAATCCTTGATCCTGAAGGTCGCATCCATGAACAGAAAGTGCAACTTTCTTAAATAGTATGTTTCAATATTAAAGCATAAGCAAAAGCCAGTTTTAATATTTCAGCGCCGAAGACTCTGGGAATAGTCTAGATAAGCGGCTCACGGACATTCGGGAGTGAAAACTTGCACAAAGTATAGCGCCAGAACAAAAGGCCCCGAAGTGAATACAAGTCATTGATTTTGAAGGGAACAGGTGGCAGTTGATCCAAGCCTTTGGGGAAATAAGCTTTGGGAGATTTGAAATGAGAAGTGCTTAGAAGTCCCGAAGTCTCAGAGACTCGAAGTGGATCTCAGTCATCCAAATACAAAATTCCATGTGTCATCATATCCTCATCTCCAGAGGTTTTTCTTAGAGGGAAATGTGGTTTGAGAATTGAAATTCCCAAAGGCCAATTCATGAAGCAGATCTCAGTCATTGATTCGAAGAGGGAAGATATGATCTGTCAATATAAAGTGCCAGAGCTGGGCTGTTGATCAGGAAGCCTCATCTCAGATCACAAGATCAACGGTCAAGCTCCATTGCGAGGTCATAAGGTGTGTACGTTTTAAAATTTTAAGGGTGATATGTAATTAGAACCATGGTTTTTGGGAAGGGACGCGTGGCAGTTCATGGTGAATTGTGAGGACAAAAGAAGTTTTATTTTAAACCACCCTTGGTCACACCCAAAATAACGCAATTGCATAGGGTCATGGCCATAGGTCACATTGAATATGGAGAAATGGAGAGGATCTCTACGAAATACCAAAAGCATCTATATTGGTCACAGAAGGATATATTGGCCTCGAGACGTTGGGATTGACTAAAAAAAAATCGTATGGCACCGCTTGGAAACATTCACGAGTGTCAGGCCATATCTTGATCCTGATGAAAGTAGTTATTGAATATTGGGGGTGGCATTTGAGACGTCATCTCACCCCACAAATGTAAATCCTTGTAGACCGCAGTGATGAAGGCACGCTAACGATCCCAAGCTTCCTTATGGGACATTTTTCCTGTAAAGAACATAACTGTGCCTAGCTCGCGTTTGACATGGGAAAACTTGCACAATATGATAGAGCAGGCATCAACTAAAGGATTTGAAGGAAGTGGTCCGATAACTCTCCTGTTGGTTGCAACATTTATGGGTAATTATAGACAGTTTTGATATTTTGTTAAGGTCGAATGGTTGAGCTAAGCTCCCTGCTATTGTAATATTTTGATGAAGAACACTGGTTCTTTGGTTATGTACTTGATTTGATATTTCTTGATTAATATAAGTCATGTTTATTACTCCATCTTATTTTTCTTTGATATTGAGAGAGTTCATGAATGACTTATTCACATGGATTGTTGTAATTATATTATGATGAATGTTTGATTATAGTGTTGTTATGATTTCTTTCATTTTCCTTGAAATTTGAATCCAAGAGGATCTTATCTTTGAGTTTCCTTAGTTTGATTGAATACCTGATGTCCATAGCATACCTCTACACCTTTCTCACCAAAGTCTTCCTTCTAATCACCTTTACTCCAAATTACTGACTGAGCTTAATCAAAGACCTCAATAGCTTGTGCATGCTAGTCCATATTTCTGAGTTACAATGTTATTATGATTGAGTCTTATCCATTTGACCTGTTAAAACTCAACTACACTCACATAAACCAATGGGTACTAGGCTTACCTTCTATGCAATCTGAAGGTGACTTCTAGTGCTAAAATTTCTAGAGTCGTTTCCAGCGAATGAATTGAAGACATTTTCCTGGGATAGAATGACAAAGAGATTCTTATTTTGAAGGTGCATCAGATATCACAACCATTGAATATTGCACTTTCACCTGGTGACTCCACTGTGTCGAATCCACTATTTCATTTGTCGCTACCTCTAGCACACCCGAGTTGGACCAATTTTTTTTTCTTGAGAAGGCTTTTAGCACCCGCTTTATCTGCTAGAAATTTCCCTGGGAGATTGAAAACAATTAGATCTGGTCTTTGATGGTGAAAAAAGACTAGACACATTCAGACTTCATATCATTCACCTCATGACTCCATGATTAAAGGATCCAGTGGAGAATCCACTTTTTTGAAATGGAAAGAATCTTGGTTGATAACATATAACAGATAATAGATGTCAGATACCAGATAACAGTTATAAATGATGTCAGATAATAGATAACAATTATAACAGATTCAGGTGGCTTCCTAACTGGAAGACAATTTACTCATTATGGCTATGGTGGAAGTTCGCTTTCACTTAGAACTGTGTAAAAAATCAATAGCGTAGGATTATATATAAATAAGCTCCTTCTGGAGCCCATGTATTTTCTTTTTTTTAGATTAATTATCAACCTGTAATCCTCAGCAGGACGTTTCTTGAGCATGACTCCACAATCCAACAGCTAATGCACTAGAACTACTGGTTCTTGGCATCTCATAGGGAGCATGTCATCCCCTGTGGAGCCAAATGTTATGACATGAACTTGTCAGAGTCCTATGGGTTTGCGGCTTCTACCTAAGTCTATAGTTTTGCCCTGACTCTATCCTTTTCATAGGCCAAGTCTTGAATGTTTTCCCCCTTCGACCAATAAAATCATTTTTTGTTTTCCCTTGTTCATTTGTGCGCCTTGGTCTCCCTATTTTCTTAGCTCACAACCAGTCATCCAAATCCTTGGTCGTGCAGGTCATAGCCATGAACACAAAGTGCAGCTTTATTAAACAGTCTATTTCTATATTGAAGCATAAGAAGAAGACAATTTTAATCTTTCAATGGCGAATATTCCTGGAATAGTCCATATCAAAGGCTCACAGAAGTTTGGGAGTGAAAACTTGCATGAAGTATAGCACCAGAAAAAAAGGCCCCAAAGTGAATATGAGTCGTTGATTTTAAAGGGGACATGTTGTAGTTGATCCAAGCCTTCGGTGAAATGAGGTTCGAGAGATTTGAAATGAGAAGTTCTTAGAAGTCCCGAAGGCCCGAACTCTTGGAGACCTGAAGTGAATCTCAGCTTTCCAAATCCAAACTTCCACGCATCATCATATCCTCATATCTGAATGTTTTTCTTAGAGGGAAATGTGGTTTGAGAATTGAAATTCCCGAAGGTCAATTCGTGAAGCAGATCTCAGTCATTGATTCGAAGAGGGGAGATATGATCTATCGATCTAAAGCACCATAGTTGGGTAGTTGATCAGGAATCCTCTTCTCATATCACAAGATCAACAGTCATGCCCCATTGCAGGGTCGAAAGGTGCGCGTGTTTTAAAATTTTAAGGGTGGGTTACAATCAGAATCGTGGTTTTTGGAAAGGGATGCATGACAGTTCATGGTGAATTTTGGGGACAAAAGAGGTTTTCTTTCAAACCACCCTTGGTCATGCCCGCAATCATGCAATTGCATAGGGTCATGGCCCTAGGTCATGTTGAATATGGAGCGATGGAGAGGATCTCCACCAAATATCAAAAGCGTATGTATTGGTCATAGAAGGAGATCTGTTTGGCCTTGAGATGTCAGGATTGACTAAAACAAATTTGTATGGCACCGCCTGGAAACATTCATGAGTGTCAGGCCCTATCTTGATCCCGATGAAGGTAGTTATTGAAGATTGGGGGTGGCATTTGAGACCTCATCTCACCACATAAATGGAAATCCTTGCATAGCACAACCATGAAGGCACACTGATGATCTGAAGCTTCCTTATGGGTAATGTTTCCTGTAAATCACATAATTGTGCCTAGATCGTGTCTGACATGAGAAAAAATACACAATCTGACAGAGCAGTCATCGAATGAAGGATTTGAAGGAAGTGGTCTGATCACACTACAGGTGTTTGTATCATTTCTGGGTATTTATAGACAATTTTGATATTTTGTTAAGGTTGAATGGCTGAGCTAAGCTCCCTACTATTGTAATATTTTGATGAAGAACATTGGTTCTTTGGTGATGTACTTGATTTGAGATTTCTTGATTAATCTAAGTTAGCTTTCTTAATCCATCCTATTTGCCTCTGATATTGAGAGAGTTAATGAACGACTGATTCACATGGATTTTTGTAATTGTATTATGATGAATGTTCGATTATAGTGTTGTTATGAATTCTTTCATTTTCCTTGAAATTTGAATCCAAGAGGATCTTGTGTTTGAGTTTTTCATCCTTAGGCTCCTTAAAGACCTGATGTCCATAGAAGAACTCTACACCTTTCTCACCAAATTCTTCCTTATACTCACCTTTACTCCAACTTACTGACTGAATTTAATCCAAGAACTCAATTTCTTGTGCATGCTAGTCTGGATTTATGAGTTAGAACGTTATTATCATTGAGTCTTCTCCATTTGACCCCTTAAAACTCAATTACACTCACATAAATTGATGGGTACTGGTCTTGCCTTCTATGCAATCTGAAGGTGACTTCTAGTGCTAACACCTAGTAGTATGACACTACTAGCAGCGGGTTACCACACCAGGGTAGTGGCTCTTGGTTGCATGGCCAAGAGAAAGGGGGTCTCATCATGAGCCAAGCTTCTCATTTCTTTGAAAGTGGTTGTGGGTAACATTTAGACCACTGGTCACCAAGCCAGGGCAGTGTCCCCTGATTATCTCCTTGAAGAAAAAACAATAAAGAATAAAGGATAAAAGGCATGAATGGGCTTGGAAAAATTTTCATCCAAGACAAATGCAGCTCGCCTTCTACAAAGTCACCCACAGGTAAGCCCTGCATTTACCTGATTTCGATGCACGGGGTCAGGAAATCCCTTATCCACCTCCCAAATTTACATGATTTGGATTTAATCTCTCCCGAAAACATCCCTTTTCCAGTGGACACTAGCCCAATAGGATGCCCTGTAACCTCCTCCAAACTTGTATTGCAGATTTGTATAATTTCTTTGAGCACTTGACTGGGGTAAAAGGGGTTTTATGAACATGTTTAATAGTATTGATGATGAGATGTGATTGACATTTCTATGATCCCTGTGACTTATGATCCCATGGGGGTCGTATTCGTTGATGTGCAAGCTCATGCTCGATGGACAGGTACTAGATTAGACAGGTACACATGGGGAGATGATTAGTTTATACCTCCATGGGGCTAAAGAGCCCACTAGATTGATGTTGAGACCCCAGCATGGGGAAGATACAAGACAAAGGGGTTTGCACTAGAGAAGAGGAGGAAGTTCCATAGAGGCACCCTGGCAGAGCCTTACCTAGGGGGGGGTTTTCCCTCTTCATTGGAACATCTGTGTTAGAAGGCTGAGGACGTCACCCAGGAGGCTCATGACATCATCCATATTCATGGACATTTTGGGAGATAGTAATGGTAGTTTGGCACATGTGACAAGTTGGAGAAGCCTAGGGAGGGCTAACGTTTTGCTCCAGGATGCTGCATTTTCCATAGAAATGGATAGCGTCACCCTATAAGGGGAATGTCGTCTTTCTTTTGCTTGATTAGGGTTTAATTTTGCGAAAATTTAATGTAAAACAATATTATTGTGTATTTTGGCCTTGTCGGCCTTTTGATGACCTACAATTTAATTAAGGTCCTTTGTACTGTATAAGTAAGAGAGAAAAACTCTCTTTTTATTCATCATCTTTCACTCACCACTTGGTGAGGTCTGAAATTTGCACCCTCATTTAGGGTTTTTGGCTGAAAATTGGTGCGCACTTGTTGAAGGAGACTATTTCTTGTCTATTTTGGCATTTCTTCTTAGTGGAAGGTTTACAACTAGGGTTTGGCTATTGGAAATCTTGGTTAATGTAAGTGAATTTATGCAACACTTCTTGATTGAATGGTTATGGTACTACTTACTTTCATTTGTTATTATAATTTGTTGAATTAAAACATTAGGTGACAAGCACATGATAATGTCCTTGTCTCATCTCCCTACAAAGTTAAGGAGCCATTTGATTTTTTTTAAGTTATATATAGCCTTGCCATAGAAACACTCTAATCATATTCTTCTCGCCTATCCATATTTTACTTGTTGTTGAGTTAAGGAAGGAGAAAATGCACTAAGGCCTAGGGTTTCTACACCTTAGTGAGTTGTTTTCACTAGGGTTTCATTGATGAAGCCTTTCCATAGAAACACTTCATCATCAAACTCTCTTGTCCTTATCCATAACATCTATCACTCAAGATATTCATTTTTTTCTTGTCAATGAGTTGAAGAAGGAGGTTAAGCACTAAGGCCTAGGGTTTCTACACCTTATTGAGCCTTTCTCCCCTAGGGTTTCACTGTTGAGGCCTTGCTTTAGAAACATCTCAACATTTAACCCTCTTGTCTTCAGCCATATCTTTTCTTGCTCAAGCTAGTTGTTTAAATTTGTATTTTGAGCTAGAGAAGGAGGAAGATGCACTAGGGCCTAGGTCATCTACACCATAGTGATTCATCTCCCCTAGGGTTTGAATTGTTGAAGCCTTGCTATAGAAACACTTCAACATCAAAACCTCTTGTCTCTAGCCCTGTTACTATCATCACAACCCTTCAACATTTGTAGCCCTTTTTTGACTCCATTTTCCCTAATAACGCACTGATCTAATACCTCCATTGTTTGAGTTCCCTTTATCATACAAACAACCAAACAATTTGAAAAAATACTAACCTTCTAACCCCAGCATAGACTAACGTCTACTAACCTTACTGTTGTCATTGTTTATTTATGTTATACTTATACCATTGCAACATTTATATCTTTGCAAGCAATTGAATGATTAGCTAAGGCATTGTTTCTTAATGTTGATATTGCTACATTGATTTCCACTTGCATTTATTATCAAGTGATATTTTGTAATCATTTCCATTGTACAACTTTGATTTTCTTCATCAATAATATTGTTTGATTGTTTTATATCAGAAGTCCATAATTATATGAAGTACTAACCAAGAAATTGATCTTGCATATGCATAGTTCCTTTGTTGCTTTGTCTCGAGAAGGTACACTTCTTGGTTATTATTTTTGTTTATCTTTCATATTTAATGGCTATTAAGCCAGACTTTCAAATCCATCGTGACTTGTGAGGGTGGAATTATCATTTAGCCTTTAATCCTTTTCCTTCTCAAAACCCCAGGTCATCGGGGATGTCTCCCCTATACCTTACCTACCTAAACAGAAAGAACTATCCCATTGAGGTGACAGTCGTGGAATAGTCTCATTTGCACCAATTTCACCTCCTTTCTTCTATCCTTTACCTTAACTACAAGTTGTGTGATAACATACTTGATGTTGTCATGCTACATGGTATTGGAAAACAAATGTTTTTGTGTTCTTCCCGACTTTTTACAGTTCTTTGTAGTGTTTGCAGCTGATTCTTTGGCGAATGCTAAGAAAAGAGATAAGAATAGCATCTGAGCATGACACCATAGATGACTGTGGTAATATTGATTCTTTTGATGAAATACTTCTTATCCCATGAGCTAAGAAAATAACTAAGAATAACATCTGATCATGACACCACAGATGACCGTGGTAATATTGATGCTTTTGATGAAAGACTTCTTGCAATATTCAAGGTTGCAATGATTAAAATATGTGGAAATGAAAACAATTATAAAACTAATTGATCTCATCCTATAGTGATTCACCAACCACTAAATAGAGGGAAGATACATAAGCAATATTATTCATTAGATGAGGAGTACAACTAGGTCTCATTGACAATACCAATGCATGAGATGACATAATCACTTTTTGTCAACAATTTCAAAGGACAAATGATTCAAAAAAATTCCCAAGACTATGCTACCAAGTGAGATAAATCTCCATGTAAACATTCTTATCCCAATATCTCACTAAGTCATTCATATAACACCTAAATCAATGACATGATGCATTAATAATCATTGATAAATATGTAAGAGAATGTAAATTCAAAATCAAAACTTCCATGGGCTTACCTTGATGTGATTTTCATGTACTCTTCTGTAATAATGAAGCATGCTTATCCTCCATTCACTTCCACGTTCATAGTGTTGGTCAATGGGCTAACATTGATGCTTTTAAGAGTAATACAACCATCAGTACCTTAAACATCAATTCATTGATGTAGCATACACTAATATTTCAACCAATCAAACTTTAAAAGACAAACAAGACAATGTGTGTTGTTATTCATGGTATGGAATGGAGGTTTGCAAGGTAAGTGACAGTAAAGTATGGGTAATGGAGGTATTTATCCAATCAACAAAGGGGTTTGCATAGCATTCTTTATGGAATATGAAATTCAACCACCATATTTATGAAAGTATAATTGCATTAGAGGAATGATCGTCTCATGCTAATAGATTTCCTATGATGTACGCACAAGAACCTAGTGCATAGACCATTTTTCTCTTCGCTTAGATACATATAGCCCATTTCCCTTTCTAAATAATCAATAAGTCTTTTTAAAGAAAATACAAAATAAACATAGTATATCCTAAAAGGTGAAGATGCTCAAATCATGCCAAAAAATGAAAGGAAATAAAAAAATATTTCCTTGACCATCAAACATATTAAAAAAATAATCATAATTATGGAGAACACATTGAGTTCCCACAAAATAACTAAAGGCATATATTAAKCCYAAGACCATATKTTTCWCAAATAAATGTCATGACAAAAAGATGAAAAACAWTTTTTTACTCAAMAAAGGTCTTTAACTTTAACCYAAACCCTTRACTCAATGGAAATCAGATGAAKCCAATCATTCCATAACAAAAGGKTYARTCAAACATCAAATGAGAASTAGAAGMATTCAAGGGSCTAACACATTTTTAACCAAAATAAACACAAAATTACAAACTTGACAAAATGCTCCAAAATGCAACAAACAAACAAACCATTAAAATTTATCAACATATTAGAGAAAGACATCAAAGAAATTTCATATACTTGAATGAGCTCATTCTTTCTTAGTGGAATTCTTATTAAATCAAGTATCTACCCTTTAATACTAGAACACTATCTATGTGAAGAGATAGGCCCCATCTTCATCAAATTCCAACTTCATTTCCTGTCACATATAAGAAACAGACAATGTAATAGTTAAATATCAAAACAACAATCTTAAAATAACTTGCATCAAGAAAATGTGGCTCCAAAGTTACAATGAAAAACACAAAATATAAATTATAGAACCTATTTTTACCTGAAATGCATCCTCAAATTGGGATATAGTAATCTTGTTATGATAAAGAATTTCCAACCTACTCCAAAAATAGAGGAAGAACGTATCACAAGAATCACATCATTTGTGCTATTTCATTCACTATTTCTTTCCCCACCAATGGAACACATATACTGAGATAAGTGTCCCCTAGGCCCTCATATATATTGGATTAGATCAAATCTTCCAGTATATCAATTTCCCAGTTCTCATATTGGTGATCATTTTCTTCTTTATGAACAAGACCCTCTCGACATAGACTATAATTATGAGCCTCCAAAGAATTATGTTATGTATCAAGTTCATTATAGAAACTTGTTATATTGTTTTCTCCCCTTCTATCACAATCGGATCACCAAAGAGCTAGTGCTCTTTCATATGGAAAAGTGGTAATGTCATACTTTGTTACATATAATATTAAACATATATTGATATGTTTATCAAGCTTGTTCCTCATCTTTGACTTCAAAAATGATAGTGCACTAAAAATTCTCTCATCCTCCACTGATCCCAAAATCATGGTTTGACACAAATACGCTAATTTGAAATATTTGGATATGTTTTCTTGTAAGTATTGGCTAGCACCTAAAACAGTCCATAATCTTGTTATTGCGCCATATTTTAGAGGATTCTCCAAAGCGTGAAATTGATTCCACATTGTTTCAGCGAAGGGTGTGGCTTGTTGAAACTATTTTGATTGATCCAAAAAACCTTCAACCCGTTCTCCATGTATCTCAACCTTCTTGCAAAAGTAGTCCACTAAAGTATTTAATTTTTCCACAAAGTCACGTTTTAAAGTAGGTTGATATTTTATATTGTTCCAATATCCAAGGTACACCACATACATGGCCTCCAACAATTAATCTCGAGCGAATCATTCTCTTATCTACGATGAAAGTGATTTTGTAATTTCTATCAAGTTGCATCTCACTGAAATGAAAACGTTGTTGAATAGATCTCTTGACACAGGGAACTCTTTGGTGGTTTGTCCTGTCTTATCAATATAATGAAAAGGAACCATATACCCATGCACTTACATACATAGTATACCTTTTTCATCAAACTTCAAATAATTTTCATTATTTTCTATATCAATGATCGTAGTCCAATTTGTAAACTGTGGACCTGCAAAAGACTCTGGCATTGTATACAAATTATCCAATGAAAGGCATGCAAATTTTCTTGCAGTTGTGTATTTTACAATACACATTGAACGACTTTGAGACATTTTCATGAGGACATTCATTTCATCTAGAATATGAATAATTTCAACCAATGTTAATAATGTCTCTATGTCAATTAGTCGGAAGAGAAGATCTTGAGATTTATCTACATTGAAGTGATGTTCCTACATCACCCCTACCAAGGACTGGTACTCACTAAATAATCTTTGAGCTGGTCCATTCAATGAGATCCATCTTGTATCAACATATTTTAATAGCTTGTTTCCATTTGTAACATCATCGACAAATTTTTTAAACTCAAAAAATCATTTGGGACTACGAGAAAAATATACATAAGCCTTTTGTACAAGATCTTCAACTTTTGAAACCAATGGAAACTTGCTTACTATTTTCAATGAAAGATTCATCAAATGAGCCATACAATGAATACTCAACATGTATGGTGAAGCTAATAGTTGTAGTCTAACACAAAGGCCATTCCTTTGTCCTTTCATTACTGATGCTCCATCCACTACCAAGACATACCAATTTTTTTGCGATCATAAAAGGATCCATACCACCACTTTCCTTCAAACTATTATTAACAAGTTCATAAATATTAACAAGTTCATAAGTTCAGATGTATAATTCTCCATTTTATGAACCCCAAGTAGATAGGAATGCTTAATATGGTCATTAACCATATAAATACTCATGCAAATCCATGAAACTCATCCAAAGGCAATGACAAAAACCTAGCACTTGCAATCTTCTCTTTCATATTATCCTTTTCTACTTGAGCTAGATATTTTTCCCATTCCCAACCACTAGTTAAAGACCAATGAGAATATGGAAAGTTTTTCATTTGAATAAAAGATAGATATTTCATGTAATCCAAATAATCTGTCATAGGCCACCCTTTAGATAAGATGTGAAATAGAGTTCTTAATTGAATTGTCTTGGATAACAAATTTATTTCCATCATCTTTTCGAATAGAGATGTGATGCTTCCTCCACCTACATCGATTTGTTTCTTACTTATTAAATATTCATTATATTCATCATCATGTTTGACATGTCGACATTCCTCGTAATATTTCCATCTGACAATAGATTTCTCCTCCCCATCTGCAATTTTCTTTTTATACACCTTTCCTACATGCTTCTCAACTGTATCTAACTTCATCTAAAATGTCATTGGTGTGCCAAGTTTCTAACTACATATATTGCATCTAAATTTTGGTTTATCTTTCTCATTTTTTGGAGGTAATCCAGTTCAATAAATCTAAATTTTGAGACCCAATATGGTTGGAAGCCTCTCCCTATGTCCCATTGGCCCTTTTGTCTTTTCTGTGAATTGGTTGTGTTCTTTTCCAATGAAATATTTTCGACATTTGTACTGCCAATTTTTGGTGAAAATGAATTTATCTTACTTTGATCACCAGAGGAACATATTTCCTTATCTATTATTTGGATATTAGATGCATTCTCATAAGAGTTGACATCTCTTTCAGTGATAGGTTTCTCAAAAGAGCTAGAAGCATGAATAGAATGCAGATCCTTGGATTGAGGTCTTTGAAAGTATGATGATAGATCATTTTGTATTGATCTTTTCTTCCCACGATCGATGTTTGACATCTCAATAAATATCCCACAATTGAAATTTCAAATTGATCTAGAAGCCAAAAGTCAAACCTGCAAGACAAATAATATAAAATTAGTAAAATTCCTAGCAAGTATAGAATAGATGTATGAATTTATATTTATTATCTTTTTTTATAAAATAAAATTCTCTAACTTATCCTTTAATGTATATAGTTTCTATGATTCAACATCTACCAATTAACAACATTAATTATCTCATGCTAATCTTGAGCTTGTAACCATTTTATATTTTCAGGATAGTTGTCTTATACTATTTATTGACTAAAACCTTATAATGCTTCTATATCCATTACTAAATACAATTTCCCTTTCAACAACCATAGATATGAATTTGTTGGCAATTGGTACTCTTAAGGAGAATTTGCAGAGGCAAATGAACAAAGAAATGTCCATTGAAAGTGCAGATGAATGGTGGAACAGGAACATGAAAAGATCTTGAAGATTGATGTGGTATGTTTTTATTATTAAATTTGGTTTTAATGACCTACAATGATGGTTGGGGACCCAAATTTATTGATTGCAAGAGAAACAATGATGAACGGGGGCCTAATCCGAAGTGCAATAATAACCTTGAGAATTGTTTCCATTTATGAACAATGGTATGCATGTCTTAATGGTCAAACTCAATGGTTTCTATGATTATGTTAGTGTCAGTCAGTTCTTCCTATCACAAGTGATCAAATATTCTCTTACAAGGTTTTTGTTAGCATCTCAAGTCAAATTTTAATCATTTAATTAGGTTTTCAAAATAAAATTTCGTCACTGGATAGTGTGTCTACATTTATTATTGCTCCTTTCAAACAATTTCATGTTCTGGTCAATGCCATCACTCAGTGGGATGTGTCATCATTGAAATTTCATCATCATTATCTGATTCATACAATCATGGTCAACATTCAGCCACAGGGATACCAATCAGTGGGGAAAAGTGGTTTAAGAGCCTAGACTTGGATGTGCAAAAATACAAACCCTTCATCAAAGGTCACTATAAAGACATCATTAAGATTTTTTTTTTTCCTTTTGGACAGCTCCTTGAGAAGTTTTCTCCATTGATGAGGGTCATTATGAAGTATTTTACATGTGAGGGAAGATTTTCAAGATTGTAAAAGTATCATGTCAGATTGCTCATTCATTTCACAGGGTTAAAACCACTTAACCTATCCTACTACCTCTATAAGAGATTGGATAAAATGGAAGAGAAGGTGCAACATAGACAAAGTGATCATCAAGGAAACCTTTTTCACCATTCCCTCATCAAAATCATTGTATTGTGACGCAGGAACGCACTCGCAAGCACGTCTGCTCACAAGATCCTTCCTTTCCACACGGCTCGAAGAACTCCAAATGATCCTTCTATTTCCCTATCAAGAAATCTTCACCCACAACAACTCTCTCACGGGATCTCCCTTTTTCTATCGGGAAATCGGACTTCGTGACTTCGCGAGGTCAGTGGTCGAGCACTTGACTCTTGAACCCTCGAATGTCGATACAATTCAACGTTGACCTTCCACCTTCCTTTCCATGATTTCTTCTATCACGATTTCGACACTCGCGATATCGAACAATTTACTTCCCCGACTTCTAAATCTCGATATGCGTATTATCCAACACACGCGCGAGTTGACCTTTCCACGTCCCTGTCACCTCGCCGGGATTTCAGAATTTGCTATATCATGAATCCTGTTATCAATGTTTTGGGACTTCTCACTACGAAACCCCGAAATGGTGTGCCACCTGTCCACCTCGCTGACTCTTGTGGCCCCACACTATTCTCGTATCCATCGGGATATCGCGTTTCACGATTTTGCGATTTATGTTGCTATGTTCACAGGACTTCAACCCACGAAACCCCGATGCACGATTCCACGTGTAAATCCAATAGTCCCTATGACTCGCACCCACGGTCCTGTCTCTCCTGAGCTTTTACCACGGCTTCAAATTCTTAGAAGAAAATCCTCTTTCTCGCACTCCTTGCAGAAACCTTCAAACACTCTCAAGTGATTGAATACTTCAACCCTGCGCACACCTGCAGCAACAGTCTCTCGACACCTTACTCAGGTTCGCAACCCTGAGACTTTTACCTAGCCTGCGCACTCCTTGCACGGCTCCTGTGCCCAACTGCACCTTTGGGATGAATGAGAAAAAAATCTATCTCTATCTGAACCCTCTGTCAATGCACTCCTTGTGGACACTTCAACTGCACTCCTTGCAGGAATTCTCTGGCTCAAGTAGAGAAACAATTGAAACTCATTCCTTCTTCCTCTCAGACTTCAATTCAAACATGAAATCATATACACAGCATATAAATCAATTGTATAACAGGAAGAAAACATTCATGAGCATATCAACATCAATACACAGAGAGCAGACACAAAACCATGAATTTGAACCAACTCTTTCTATTAATTCAAATATATGTACATGGTTGTTCTTACACAACTCTCTACATGCTCTTGCTCTTCCCTTGATAATAATACAATGCACAATGAGGGTGTCTATATCCCATTTCCCTCTTGCACTCTCAAACAGTCTAATCTAGAATTAAATTCTATCTACCTGCATTAACTACTATAAATTCCTTCTACCTACTAAGGATGAGAGCAATCTTCTCAAGGTCCATTTACAATATACAAGTGTGCTTCTTCTTAATGGCTTCATTTAATATTGCGCAACAATTTCAAGGTGATTTTCAAAATTCATGTTGGCACTTGTCCAGCTGTCCTCTGCTTCTGCATTGGCTCACTTGTTGTGGGAGATGCTCCTGCATCATATTGCATCAACTTGCACAAATGAACATCACTTGGGAGACATTCATTCAGTCAAATGTATTTTTTCTTCTTCTAGTCAGCCTACTAGCCAAAGTACACCATCATAACCATCCAAGCATACTCAGAGAGTCCAATAAACTCACTTTTGGCACGACAGGAACAATCTACTCAAAACATGTCATTTGGAGAATCTTTGAAGGCACATTTTCTAGAAATTTCATGTTTAGTCATATTTTTGTCTAACTGATTGTGGCCAATCAGATGAAACTTGAGAAACTGGAGGAGGCTTGTTTTTCTTAGATTCCAAAGTACAATAAACTACTTCATATTTTACACGGGTATTACAACATGAGAGATACATTCACATCTTCACAACCTATTTTTTTTATTGTGCATAGTCATGTTTTAGACATCGTTTCTCACAATCGATTGTGGCCAATCAAAGATGAAAATTGAGAAAATGGATGAGGTTTGTGTTCCTTAGATTCCAAATTACAATAACCTACTTAATATTTTACACAGGTATTACATCATGAGATACACATTCACATCTTCACAACCTATTTTTCTGATTGTGCAAAGTCATGTTTTAGTCATCATTTTGTCGAACCGATCATGGCCAATAAGAGATGAAACTTGAGAAACTGGAGGAGGTTTTTGTTACTTAGATTCCAAATTACAATAAACGAATTCATATTTTACACAGGTATTACATCATGAGATATACATTCACATCTTCACATCTTATTTTTCTGATTGGGCAAAGTCTTGTTTTAGTCATCTTTTTGTTGAACCGATTGTGGCCAATCAGAGATGAAACTTGAGAAACTGGAGGAATTTTGTGTTCCTTAGATTCCAAATTAAAATAACCTAATTCATATTTTACACAGTTATTACATCATGAGAGATACATTCACATCTTCACATTCTATTTTTCTTATTGTGCAAAGTCTTGTTTTAGTCATCTTTTTGTCGAACCGATTGTGGCCAATTAGAGATGAAACTGGAGGAGGTTTTTGTTCCTTATATTCCAAATTAAAATAACCTTATTCATATTGTACATAGGTATTACATAATGAGAGATACATTCAAATCGTCACATCCTATTTTTCTGATTCTACAAGGTCTTGTTTTAGTCATGTTTTTTCGGAATCGATTGTGGCCAATCAGAGATGAAATGAGAAACTTGAGGAGGTTTATGTTCCTTAGATGCCAAAGTAAAATAAAATACTTCTGAATTTACAAAGGTATTAGATCATGAGAGATACATTCACATATTCATAGCCTATTTCTATGATTATGTAAAGTCTTGCTTTAGACATCATCTTCATTGTTGTATATTTGTGTTTAGCAGGTAAGGTCTAAACCATGTCAACATGATTCTCATGACCCACTCAATCCATAAAAAATGTAGAAAATAAGTCATTGAAATGGTTATGGTAACCATAATCAATATATAGGGATATTATCTTAAAAGTAGTGTAGAAAGGGCCTCATAAGAGTATTTGTGAATGGAAATTTTCAACCTTTGACAAAGAACAACTTTCAGAGATGATTATCTCTTCAAAGGAAGAAGCAAAAACTAGTGAATGTTTACAAAAGATTTGAGCTCTGTAAATGTCTTGCATTTAGGTAAGAAAAGGCTAACACTAGGGACCCTTTGAACATATGCAGAACAAGACAATTAGTTTACTCAAACTTCAAAGTAAACCCTTTCAATAAATTGTTAGCAATCGATATGGTAATCAGATCCTCCATACATTCCTTCCCTTTTCTTGCTCTACTAGGGAATACCAAGACAAGAGATCAAATATTCCTCAAGATTTTGGTAAATGCTTTATACCAAACTCCTATTCAGAAGCATGCACTTGAACTTGTAATTTTCCATGCTGTGGTCTCTAATATATTGAAAAATAAAAGACTAGCACCAATTGTTCCTCCATACTGTCATTATACAACTCATGCCAACATAGCCATGGTTTAGACATCCCCAAAGGAATACTCAGTTGGGTATATACTCAATCCACGACATATATTACCAACAATTGGTATAGTCAAAGTGGGATTAGAGTCACAATAATGAGCACAAAAGAATCATGTCCCAGAGCTAGTCCACAAAAACCTAAGACAGACACTAAAAGAGTAATGGATCAGAATATTGAGAGGTTTTCTAGTGCAAGATACATAGCCACATAATGATTATCCATAGAATATGAGCTAGATCATAGTGTTTAATAGTTTGTTTTAGTTTTCAGTAATCCTATTGTAGTGTAGTGGTCTATAATGAATTTAACATAATAGATTAACAAAATAAAATAGAAAACAATATATCATCATATTCATCAGCAATATTAGAATTTATAGTAGCATCCCAATGGCTATTTGGGATCCATATTGCCATTTAGTTGCAAAGGAAATGTTGCACCATATTCCTAGAAATGAAAAAGATTGATGGTCACATGGGCACCCAAAAACATTGAATCAATTCCCACCATTCCCATTCTTGTTCCTACACCCAATTTTAAGACTCTCAAATCCTATTTGTTACCTCTTATGTGTAACCACTGATTGGAGATGCGGCCCACTTCTAGATTCAAATCAAACCAATTTTCTTATTGTAGCTCAAACCCATTTGTTGATTTTTGTTTAGTGCATACAGTTATGGGTGTGAGTGATTCCAATACATTTCATCCAAAAACCAGTAGAGAGCAGAGGCTACGGGCCATACCTGAAATGAGAGGCCTCTCGAGGGAAGTTGCCTCACCAAAACTTTATGGTTTCTATGAATTATATACTCATACTCTTAAGTACCATTAAAATTTATATATTTGAGTGAATAAAAAATGTCATTTTAGGAACAATGAGATCATCCAAAAGAATCCTACCAAACTCGAAGAGTAAAACTTTAATTAGTCAGGGTTTTCCAAAACCCTGTGATAAAAATGATAGAATGGTATCCAAAGATGAAATATTGGAACAATTATACATAAAGGGAAACAAAGTGGAGGAAATTGAGAGGTATAGGGTGTTACAAGAACCATATCAAATGATGAAGATAATTGTCCATGTTGAAAGAGGGTACAACTGGATGGAAGAAACACGATTAAAACACATTAATGTGCACAAAATAGAGAATTTGTAACCCTAAGCAAACTTCACATAAAAATAGAAATTAAAATGAACCTAAAGGCCGATTGAAACAAAAAAATACAAAGTCTACCAACCTTTGAAGTAACATACTAATGCCTAACACTAGTCTTCAATATCAATGAGGAAATCTAAGCATAGAAGACAACTTAGAGTTCTAAGCAAAGGAAACTCTACGGAAACTAAAACTTGTTAAGTATTGCACAAGATTTGAACTATTAATTGAGCGAAAGTGCTCAAAATTTTTAAAATCAAGCAACAACTCAGATTTTCATGTAAAAGAAGTCACAGACATGAAAAAAATCTACATGTAGCATGTTCAAATTTTAAAAGAAACGATTTAGATTTCTGAGCGAAAGAAAACCAAGACATGAAACAATTTTAAGTATCATATTATATTGTGGTTGAAGTGGTCCTAATGGGGGTTGGTTTCCATCAGGTCTGAGGTCGCATGTTTGAACCCGAGATAAGATAAGAAATACATGTATAACCAACAAAATGCAAGCATTGTAATAAAAACAGAAATGAAGGCTATCAATCCCATGCATGCAATGAGCCTCTCTTGTGGACTATTAAATTATCATACCGTATGATACCATGTTCTAAAAAGTTTTAAAATCTAGTGGCTTAGAGTCTTAAGAAAAGGGCCAAAACAAATAAATATTAATAAGTCTCATATTATTAAAGGCTAATTCTCAAATATTGAAAAGTAGATAGTACCTCAGATTTTCTAACAAAGGAATGTGTTCGAGATGTGAATAAAATAAAAGAATTTCGAGATTGAAGTTATTTTGGGATGACCCACTTAGAGAGGTGTTTTTACCTAGTATCATGTCACTGATTTGAAGAACACGACAGAGCTCGAGAATCTCTAAGTAACAAGAAATGTGAACTTAGGAGTCAGGAATAGCTCACAAATGTCCTTCGAAATTATGTAAGAATCTAACAGCTACAAAAGCGTATGTGCTTTTGTCCCTCTACAATATTGATTAGGTATTCAATGGAAGTTGAGTATTAGATATTATTTTCGGGATTAAATGCGTAGTGTAAGTCATTAATCTATGACCCATATCCATGAGTATTAGTTGCAACTGAGCAATAATTTTCATGATTTGAATAGTCCACTTAGCACTCATTGCATCGAGTGATGCTCACAGCGGTGAATAAATGGGATTGAAACCATCAAAATGAATCGCATAGCATCAATCATCACTTCTGGGGCTTGCACTCGGTAACCAAGACTTCCGAGGTGGTCACCCATCTTAGGATGCCTCTGGCTCAAGATTGCTTAACTGTGGAGTTTTCCACACAATTAAGCCCACTTATCTTGATACCCCATTTGCAAAACCTTAGCAAGTATTGTGCCTTATGAACTACCCAGTTAGAGCTCCCTTCACTCTTATTATTTAAGCATAGAGGGGATTCTGTAGTGCAACATATTAGATATTATTTTCGGGATTAACTGTGTAGTGTAAGTCATTAATCTATGACCCATATCCATGAGTATTGGTTGTAGCTGACCAATAATTCTCATGATTTGAATAGTCCACTTAGCACTCATTGCATCGGGTGATGCTCACAGGGGTAAAGAAATGGGATTGAAACTAGCGAAATGAATCGCATATCATCAATCATCACTTCTGGGGCTTGCACCCAGTAACCGGGACTTCCTAGGTGGTCACCCATCCCAGGATGCCTCCATCTCAAGCGTGCTTAACTGTGGATTTTTCCCCACAATCAAGCCCAATTAGCTTGCTACCCGATTCAAAAAACCTTAGCAAGTATTGTGCCTTATGAACTACCTAGTTAGATCTCCCTTCACTCTTATTATTTAAGCACAGAGGGGCTTCCGCAGTGCAACATATTAGATATTATTTTCGGGATTAACTGCGTAGTGTAAGTCATTAATCTATGACCCCTATACATGAGTATTAGTCGCAACTGACCAATAATTATCATGATTTTAATAGTCCACTTATCACTCATTGCATTGGGTGATACTCACAGGGGTTAAGAAATGAGATTGAAACCAGCAAAATGAATTGCATAGCATCAATCATCACTTACGGGACTTGCACCTGGTAGCCAGGACTTACTAGGTGGTCACCCATCCCAAGACGCCTCTGGCTCAAGCGCGCTTAACTGTGGATTTTTCCCCACAATCAAGCCCACTTAGCTTTCTACCCCATTTTCAAAATGTTAGCAAGTATTGTGCCTTCTGAACTACCCAGTTAGAGCTCCCTTCACTCTTATTATTTAAGCATAGAGGGGCTTCCGCAGTGCAACATATTAGATATTATTTTTGGGATTAACTGCGTAGTGTAAGTCATTAATCTATGACCCATATCCATCAGTATTAGTCACAACTGACCAATAATTCTCATGATTTTAATAGTCCACTTAACACTCATTGCATCGAGTGATGCTCACAGGGGTGAAGAAATGGGATTGAAACCAACGAAATGAATCACATAGCATCAATCATCACTTCTGGGGCTTGCACCCAGTAACCAAGAATTCCCAGGTGGTCACCCATCCCAAGACACCTCCCATCCTAGGACTTCCCAGGTGGTCACCTATCCCAAGTTGAGTAATGAGTGTAGAATCTGATTTGAAAATTGAGATCATGCATTGTTGAACAGTTGTCAAACCTCTTATCCATAATTTATAAATCCTCAACACTCATTCCCATAAAACATAGAAGGAAATACATGGCCCATGGATTATGGAACAAAATTGGAAATGCAGGGGAACCCGAAATTGATGGACATTGGGAAAAATCGTTCCCTCTAAAAAAGCTACGAAATTTGTGGGCAAAATCGGTGTCGAAAAGCTTCATTCGAGGAGATGCAAGTGAATTGGTTTCCATTAAACCCTAATTTGAGGATATGCAGGCAAGTTAACTACAAACATGCCCTGGTTTAGAAAATATTTTCGATGCATTCACCAAAAAATATAGATTCTAAAAAAATTGGGGCGAATTGACAATTTGTTCATGAAATCGGGAGGGCAAACTCTCTTTCCTCTGATTTTCTCACTATTTTTTAGGGGAAGAATTAGTTTCCATATCTATATTTTATTTTATTATATGGGCTAAATATTCTAATTTTTTTGAAGTCTAAGTGAATGAAAAATCTCCCCTTCAAAAATTTGAACCCTAAAATTTCGTCCATCTGCAAAATTTTTCCCCTAAAATCATCTATGATACAAATGCACCTGACATGGTTATTTGAAGGGCATCCCCGGTTTTCACCTAGGATGTTGTGCATCTTTTGTCGGATATGACACATGTGATGTAGGTTGTTGAGTCATTGTATGGCTTAACATACTAATATACAATCTATGACATATTTTGGACCTTGGACGATGGACAGATGGGCTTGGAGTTGCTATATATAGACTTAATGGAACACATGTGGGAAGAAAACAAAATGTTTGGAAAGTACACCCACACCATACTCATCCACTTGATGGAGGATGTTGCGCATGTCTTGTGCTGGAAACCATGTAGAGATGAGATACACCCTCTCTCCACCTTGAGCGATACACTTTAGGTTATGGTGTCATGTGCTAGGGTTTGATGGAGATGATGGGGTTTCTTGCCACATGGACACCAAATGATGATTGTATGTGACATGGAATTCTTCCACCTTTATTTCACCTTAGATGGTGACACATGGCATTGGGAGGCCCTTCTTAATCCATAGGAGGCTTGACATCACCATACAGGTGGCTTTAGGATGGCTATTTTGCATGCTTTATTATTGTGGAGGCTATTTTGAGGGGTTGGCCTCACTTTTTGTTGGAAGATTGGTTGTTGTCATTGATGTCAACCCTAGTCATGGGTTTTGGACCGCAAGATTGATGAAGGTATTTGGACATGAAGGAAAATGCATATGCAGATAAAACACCC
>JZKD02S1458242.1:302888-314132 GCA_000966675.3 Picea glauca
AGATATGTACAGAGATGATGCAAGCAAGATATGTACAAGAAATAAGAAGAGTGTTGTTACCTTTTAGTAGAAGAAGTCTCTTCCATCCTGCTTAGTCTTCTTTGTAGGTTCCTTTCCTTCAGAAATCGATGCTTCATGTTTCTCCTTCCTTTTCTTTATCTCAGGACACTAATTCTTGTAGTGACTGTACTTCTGATAGTTGAAGCATTGTACTTCTGAAATATATTTTCTTTGTTTTAGCTTCCTTCTTGAATCAAACTTTCTTTTGTCCCTGAAGTTCTTGAATCTTGCTGTGAAGGCTTGATCATCGTACTTATTTTGGGGTTTCTCTTTTGCATTGATCCTTGATTCTTCTTGAGCACAACAAGTCCAAAGTTCTTCAAATTTCGGGTACTCCTTCCTTGTGTTCAGGCTTGCGGAAAATGCACCCCATATCTTGGGAAGACCATTGAGTACTATGTTCACCAATTCCTTTTCTGAAGTGATCTCTTCAATAGCTGGTAGTTGATCTCTTAACTGGGATATCCTTACAAGGTATGATGTTATGTTGTCATCATCATTCATCTTCATGTCACAGAGCAGTTTCTTCAGACTCATAACTTGTCCAATGTTTCTGACTGAGAAGAGATTTGTTAGGGCATCGTACATCTTATTCGATGAGTCAAGATGGGATATGTAGGGTATCAAGTGGTATTTTATGGAATCCACTATGATACTCATGGAATTGATGCCAACATATTTGAACTTCTCCATAGCTGCAACGTTTTGCAGTTCCTTCTCTTCTCCTTATCTAAATTCTAGCTTCACGATATTTCCTTTCAAAATATCCATCACTTTATTCTTACCAAGGATGAGGTCAATCCTTGTCTTCCATGCTTTGAATTTAGAGGCTCCATCTATCTTTTTCTTAGACTTCATAGAGTTTTTCATGTCTTGCTTGACTTGGTCAAACCCTATATTTGACCAGAAATTCAAACTTCACGTCTTGGTATTCTAAGAGTACCAAGATATGCGTTGGGCTAGGGCACACTGATCTATCCAAAGATTAGGTCAATATTGTCACTTAAGGTTCCTCGACAAGAGGTTTTAGGGTTTCTATAACTACTTCTTCTGGTAACCCTAGCTGCAGTGCTTTTGGAAACTGCTCCTGCTAGTAAACTTAGCAGCAGCACGTCAACGAGCTCAATATCTAGTGACTATATTTCCTTCCAGCGTTTTAGGCTGACTGAAGGGGTGTGGGCCCATAACCTGTTAGAATATAGAAGATGGTATTCTCATAGGTCGAAGCCTCCCTCCGAGCACCTTAACCTTGACTGAGAATTTATCCGGAAGAAAACCCTAGGCCAGATAGCCAAACAAAGAGTAGCGCATCATTCCCTAAGGATAGAACATCACAAAAAGATGATCAGATAGTCCAAACCCTAGACAAGAGATATTCAAGCCAAAACTAAGAACTTGCTGCTGCTCCAGCTGCCCCAACTGTTCCTCCAAACCTGTGCACCAGACTACAACTGCAGTGCACACCAAACTACAGAACTGCAATTTTGAGATGTGACAAATGAGAACTAGTGCCCTGTATTTATAGTAGTTCTACCAGTTTTGTTGGGGCTGACTTCTCCTTCTGGATAAGTGTTTGTTCAGTTTTTTATTATAATTTATGGCCGACTTCTTCTCTTGGAGGCTAATAACCTAATATAAATTATCTTCTTGATCCGACAAGGCTTCTAAGATTATTAGCCAACTCATTAGGGTTTTTATTGCTTCCCAGAGTCTTCTATTCTCGTTAGGTTTACACGTGGGGGTAAATACCTCCCGCAACTACCATAATATTAACAGACCACACTGCGGGAAGAAAGGGGCCAAGAAGTCTTGAAGTTCACCAATACCTTCCATACCTTGTGCACCAAGTTGGGTATCAAAGACTCCAAATGACATTTGGTTCTGAAATACCATGGGGCTCTACATAGATACATCCAAACTGAAATAGATTTTCTCGACATCTCGTCACTCGATTTTGCTTATCGATATGTTGTTAAAATCAAGAAGAATTTTAAGCACCAGAACAAATGGGAGTTTGTGTATGAAAATCTGCAACAAACAAAGTATGATAAAGATGACCCTAACAAACATCATCCTGAAAAACAGTCCAAGCCTCTAGAAAAGAAGGGTCATAGAAGGACGAATAAGGACACTGGAAAATGGTGTAATTTCCATAAAATCCCTTGGCAAAACACCGATGAATGTCACTCAAAAAAATCATTGGTGGGAGAGATAAAAGGAAAGGAGTCAAACCCTGATTCAGAATTTGATTCTAAAAATACTGAAAGAAGATAGATCATCGACATAGACCCCACTATTATTGTCATGACCACAATAATTCAACCAAAAGAACCAACATATTTTTAAGAGGGGTATGACATTTTTCATTCATATATGTGGGTGAAGGGGAACCCTATGCATTTTATTGTTGATAGTGGAAGCCAGAAGAACCTCATCTTAGCAAAGGTCGTCAAACAGTTGGGATTATCGACAACACCACACCCGCAAGCATACAACATCAGGTGGCTTCACCAAGGATGAGATCTTTGTGTCGTCCAAGATTGTCGATTTCTATACGACATCCATCCCTTCAAGGATGAGGTATTATGTGATGTTTCCCCCATGGATGTTTGTGATGTTCTCTTGGGCCAACCATATATGTGGAAGCGTCATTTTATTTATGAGTCTCGACCCTGTAGTGTCATTTTTACTCTATGGGGTCATCTCTACAGGATACCAGAGGTAATTTCGACTATTGTCCCACCTAAACAATGTCGCAAGGTAGTATCTCATACTACAAAATTCAGTTTCTTGATAGTCAGTTCAAAGCATGAATAGAAGAACACCACTGCAACCTTAGTCCAAGCACCTTCTATCGAACAAAAGCAGGTAGAAAAGATTGCAATAAAGTGTAAATATTCCTTCTGCACATAGACATATAATGTAGCCAGACTGGTTAAAAAGGTCCAACCCTTCGAGCCACAAGTTCGTGACAACATTCAAGAAGCTAAGTAACACAACTTCTCCAACAAGGCAAGTAGCTCATCAAGATGTAGATTCAACAAATGCTCTTCCCTCTCCCCCGAGCACTCAAAAAAATGGATACCATTGCTTCCTAAGGAGTGAGGATTGACTTGGGTGGATATTGGTCACTACCCACCTTTTCCAATTGGCTCAAAACAATTTTCTGACAATTTTGGCAATTTCCTATTTTTAGTAGTTTTTAACTTCTGGGGCAATTTTGAGGGCCTAAATGAAGGTTTTTCGGGATCAAGCTTATCAATAATATCTGAAGGCCCTGATTGATCCCCCAAAATTAGTTTCATCGATGATACCTTTCCAACGAGCTATAGTGTGCCCCAAACGAAGATAGTATGCCAAAGTTACGCCATCGGGAAGTTGATACACCAAACTACCCAAAACGAGTTCGCAAAATTTTTGGCTTTTCGTCTTCCAGGGTTAGGGGTTTGGATTTTATTTATGGTAAAAAGGCCTTTGGAGACTCATTGTAAAATCAACTTCTTTCGAATGCGAGTAGTGAACACATATCTTGTTAGAGATAAGATGCCACCATTCTAGCAAGCCTTTCACTCTGTATTTTTACAGTCTTTGTACATTTTTGCTCATTAATAGAAAATTGTGTATTACTATATCTCTGTGTTTATGGTTGCATCTCTGATACATTTCTGTAATATTATTGGATATCCGAGATATCTCTGTAAATTTCTTTATTATATCTCCACTCTCATTTCGTGCTGAAAATAATCCGGATCAATCGGTGGTTGGGAATGACTCCTTAAGGTATGGCATGATATTTAGATTTGACATTGTCATACATGTAGGTAGTCAAAAATAAATAAGGAAGAAACACTTGTCAATCATTAAGATCACGTGGATCAAGACAGGTCTATGTGATTTGTTCACTCAGTATAGCATTAGGAATTGATTAAAGAAGAAGGGATTGAATCATGACTCATTGGTCATGGTTTCTGAGTCAATACTTTGGGAAATGTTTCATTATATACCAAATATCGAGAGAGATCCAAGTAAAGGGGCCATATAGAACTAGGATATAGAGAGAAGAGTTGGGACTAACATTGAGGTAGAAGCATTTGTAGAGAAATTCCATCTATTGTAAAACGCAAATCCTTAGTGAGTTGGATAGTTGATAAAGAGACACCCTCACATAGAAAAAAAAGACACGTAGAATAGGCTTAGGTTAATCAGACCAAAAGGCTTGTTTTCAGAGTACCATAATAAAGGAAGCTATGAAAATAGGTATGGATATGACACCACATGAATTCCATGAGACTCTATTTGATGTTGTGAACATGACTCCATTTTATGTTAAACATGAAATGAGATGTATATCATTGTTATTCATTAGAAAATTCCTAACAACGATGTTGTCTAAACGTTCTACTTTTTGAAAATTTTCACTCAAATTTGGCTATATAAGTTTGTGTGAAATCACAATTTTTTGTTGTTTAAATTTCATTTTTTAATATATAAGTGGATTCATCATCTTGAAATACCCTTGCAACACTTGTATTATAGGGACTCAACCACTCAAATATGTAGTTTCAACAATTTTTCATTAGATTTCGGGAAAAAATAATAAAAAAATATGCACAGAAAAGGGATAAAAAGTAAAATGTTTAGACTATGTCCTTAATAATGCTATTTCCTATAAATGTTTTAAAAATTTAGTCTTACCTCTCATTCCTAAGGGTGAGTAGAAGAGATCATTTTGCATGGCCTACAATGAAGACAATGATCGTAACAACCATGGTGATCAACATGTCCACACATGGAAGCCCGACAACCCCTCTTAGATCCCTCTCACTTTTTCTCAACAATGCTCATCACATTCAATCGATGCAGTATTTGGAAGATGGTGGTATAGCGTCATCATGAGGTACATTATTAATTTTTTCATATCAAGTGTTCTACTTAATATACTATGCATGTGGATGAGGATCATTGGTTGAAGTTGGATAATGAATTATAATCTCAAGAAGTTGTGTTTTTTTCCTTTAATTTTCACCTTGGTGGCCATCATTTTCACTCTAGTCTCATGTTTTCCACCACAAGGGGTATTACTCAGGTCCCCTCACAAAGATAACATTTTGTTTCCCAATCATAATTAACACTTACCATCCTGGACCCTGTCACAACATATCATACTTCAGTAATGGGTCATGGTTCATTCTCTCATGAGAAGAGGGGATAAAGGCACATTGGTTGATTTTAACTGCTAGTAAAAATGATAAAGATTTTTTTTTATGAAAGATAGAAAGAAATGGGATAGCGAGGACTTTTAAAAGTTGGACCATACTTGAGATCTTCCCTTTATGCATTCTCCCTAGTCCCAAATCAATGGGTGATAATGCTTGGAACATTACAAAGGGGACTTGCAAATTAATAAAAGGACAATATAACAGTCATATTAATGGGTTGGAAAACGTAGAACCTAGAAAGAGGTAATTGAAGAGAAAGCACAACCTTTACAAATGTGCTATTAGAAATGGACTAAATGATTCCATAAGACAAAAAGTAAGCCTAGAACGTATCACTATCACACTTACTCTTGAAGGGTTCTTTTCTTTCATAATTCCCTGGGGATATATCCCTATGTTGGGATATTTTCTTTTCTTATTTGGATGGCACATCTAATAGGTTCCGATGATGGTCCTCCCATACTTAAACTTGACAACTTACATAAATTCATGAGCTAATTTGAAGTTTGAAGGGAATACTTGATGTGAATTTTTTTATGTCACTTCTATGTTAAGTAACAACTTAATTTATATGATTTAAGGAGTCTTATACCTTGTGAACATTGGTATTACTTGATTCCATACTTTTATTTGATTTGGATGCAGTTAACATGGTTGTTTGAAGGATGTCCCCTGCTTTCACCTAGGATATTGTGCATCTTTTACAAGATATGACATTATGTGATGTAGATTGTTGAGTCATTTGATGGCTTAGCATACTAATATACAATCTCTCACATCTTTTGGGCCTTGGATGATGGACAGATGGGTTTTCATTTGCTAGATATGGCCTTGATGGCACACATATGGGAAGAAAGACCAAACTTTGGAAAGTACACTCACACCATACCCATCCACTTGATAGAGGATGTCTCACATGGTTTGGGTTGGAAACCATGTAGAGATGAGATAAAACCTCTCTCCACCTTGAATGCTAGGATTTAGGTGATGGCGTCATGTGACAGGGTTTGATGGAGATGATGGGGTTTGCTTACCACATGGATACCACATGATGATTTGATGTGACATGAAATTCTTCCACCTTTCTTGCACCTTAGATGATGACACATGGACTTAGGATTACATCCTTAATCCATTGTAGGCTTGGCGTCACCATACGTGTGGCTTTATCATGGCTATTTTGCATTATTTATTATTGTAGAGGCTATTTTGAGGGGTCAACCCCACTTTTGGCATGGATTATCATTTTTTTACTCAATTATGTGGAAAAATAGTGATTGGTTACCTCATATAAATAGAGGGAGCATTAAAATCATTTAATCGTCATCACACTCCTCACACTTGTGAGAGAGAACTCTAGAAAAAAAATTCTCTACTCTTCTTGGTCTCTTGGAAACAAGTGCAGACTTTTAGAGAAGGGATTTTTATGGATGTTTTTTTCAATTTGGATGGATAGATGTTTACAACTAGGGCTTTTGTTACCATATCTATTTGTATAGTTAAGTGATCATCTTCAAGTTAATTTGTTTGTTAATGGGATAATGTGATAATTGTTTTTTTCGTGCATGTTACCTTGCTCTAGTGAAACCTTAGGAAGGAGACATACGAGTTTTTCACCTTCGATACCTTTATTTTTCCAAGTTTGTGAAAGCATTTAGAGACCGAATATCTAGCTAAAATTAAATACCTAAGGTAAAATATGGTTTGTTCCTTAGTTTTTTTTTATTTTAGTCCATTTGATTCTTGAACTAGACACTCTAGAAGAAAGACAATGACATGTAGGAGCCAAGAGGCATTGCATCCTAAGAGTTGTTTTCCTATAGGGTTTGATCATACGGTCCAAGAGGGGTTGCACCTTAAGGTTCAAATATTCATTCTTGTTGAATATCTAATTCATCTTTCAAAGTGTTACTTAAATCGATTTCCCAAGGAAGCAGATGAAACTAGTCTCATGTTTATGATGTGTACATTGTCAACAACTCTCAAACATTTCTCTTAAATCACCTTTATGACAACATTGGCTTGTTAATTGTACCTCAATGCTTTGCTAAATAATTAGATAACTTTTTATTTTCATAAACTAAATGCTACAACCATTAGGTATGCAATTTATTCTTCATAATTACTCAATATTGTGGCTAAATCTACTCAGAATTGCTCTCTAGAAATTGGATATTGTTCCCCTTGTTGCAAGCTGAATTTTAAGAGTCAATTGCAAATTTTCTAGGTTGTTTTTCCTATTTCTATTGTAAAACACTATATGTTGATATAAACTAGTTTATTTCTGCAATTTTATAATAGAAATTGGTTTTATGTGATATCTAGTGTCTCAAGGTGATTGATATGATATACAACTTGGTAATTGATGATTTTATGCATTGAATATTTTATTTTATCGTACAGTTTTCCCAATTACCTCGTTTAATTTATTTTTTCCTTCATCTTCCATACACCTAGGCTATCACATCTAAGTGACCAAGATAGGGGGTTGTAGGCTTGGATAATATAGTTACTTGACGCCTAGAGGTCAATAGGAATCCCCTCTTATGTTGGACCTCATTTCTTCACCAAAATGAGGGAAATATTTGCTAAGGTGAGAATGGTATATATATTCAATGTTTTCATAAGATTGAGGTCTTCTAGAGGACTTCGCAGAAGTACAAATCCTATGATAACATTTTGGTGTTGTTATTGGGGATAATTGGGACATTATTTCTATGACATTCTTTAGGTAAGATTATCCCAAATCCTTATTCTACAATCTTACCTTGCGACTCCACTAAGGGAAGAATACCTTTGTTTATATTTGACGATGATTGTATAAAGAGGTCATATGGACACTCCATTAATATATTTTGAGGTGTCATCATATTCTCAACTTTGTGGTATTACATATTCTCAAGTAATGGAGATATTGCACATTGCAACTTCATGAAATGTTTTCTTCCCTTAATATTAAGAATGTTCTAGGATATCCAAATCACTTTGTTTGGACTGGGCGGATAATTGCCCAAAATTTGATGGTGATCCTTCTTTGTTTGTTACTCATGTTGTGAAATTCTTGAAATATGATTTAGATATAAATGTAAGACATGCATATACATTAATAAGTTTGTTCTTGGTATATTTTGAAGAAATACAAAATAAATGGTTCAATAATTGTTGAATTCCAAGGAGTATATCCTCTTTTACAGTTTTCATTGATGAACTTGTCAAGTGGTGGGCCCCGAGAACTCTAAGATATGAAGATATTCTTCATAACCTTATGGTGCCCCCCCAAAAAAGGGGAATTTTATCTAACCCCATTGAATACAATGAAGATTTGATTAAATAAAAAGATCATGAATAGGTGACTCATGAGGAAAACCACCAAGTACATAAAGTAGAACATGAGTTGGTTTATGAACTTATTGGAGAACACTTTGATGAAGAACACCATGTTGAATATCCAATTCATGAAGAAGATGAGACGTCAACATTTTATCCTCCATTTGATGAAGATGAAGTCATCCAAACTTAGGTTCCTCTTGTACATGAAGAAGACAATGTGGTAAGTTGTACTCATTTTCAAGTTTTTCATGTATCTTCCTCTTATGACTTGGAAAGTGAAGGGATATCGAAGGAACCCTTGAATGTAAACAACCATTAATTTTATGGTGAGCATTATGATGAAATTGAAAATATTGATGATTTCCTATGCATTGAAAGACGTGGATGGGATATGATCTATTTTCATTTCGATGGAAATCCTATCTATGATATCTATGATGGATCTAAAATCAAGAATGCATAATACATCTACATGCATCTAAGATTCAAATTTTTGGCAACATGAAGAGGACATGACCACATATTTATTTGAACCACCTAGGAGTGAATTGTTGCACCATCCTTGGGATGATGCCCATCCCTCTCCTGGAGAGTTTGGGACATGTTCATTTGGACACTTGGATTTATTCTATGAAGAAGATATTCAACCACCTATATGCTCAAATTTTGATGAAGATGATACCATGATTTTACCTGGACAGGAATTTCATGATGAAAGATTCCAACCTTCTTATTTTCCTTCATATTTTTATATCAACAAGGATACGGTGGGAAATCATGTTCCTAGTCCCAAGTTCTGTATGAGGAAAAAAATTTTCTTAGAATTTTAAGGAAGGTTTCAGACTTTAAGAAGAACATTAACATCCCATATTTTAAGCCTTCCCTTTAGTAATTATAAAGAATCCTTTTGATTTATTTTAATCCCATCCCAAGCCTCAAGGAGTGATTATAGACAAGATATACATTCTTTAAATCCTTTGAGTCAATCTCGTGAGCCTTTGTCTTATCAAAACCCTATATATATATATGGGTGGAGAAATATTGTCGATATACATCTTCGCATGATTTTGTCCCTCCTCCCCACCCTCATGAGTTTGATTTCATGTTTGTCTATGTTATGATGATTATCTAACCTAATTATTATTTTGTGCTTGATATGTTTTTGTTTTGTTTTGTAATTAATAACAAAGTTAAAACTCTAGGATTTGATGAAATGCTAGGATAGATCCATTAGTTTTATGATTATACCCAACTTTTCAAGTTTACATATAGTGTTAGGAAGGTAGGATAAGTAGGTCATGTTTTGTTCTTGCATTAATTTATTTTACTAGTTATTGTTCATTGATTTACTATGCATCCATGTTATCTTAGTTCGATGTTTATATTGTGAAAATAAAAAAATGATATATTGATGAAAATACAAAAAACAATTAGGCATGATTTTAGTAGACTAACACTAGTGGATCATATACTCCACCTTTATTGTTGATGTTTTAGTGTTGTTATAAGTGGTTGTAGGTTGAATTTATTGACTTCAAGAGATGATGAGGTTCTCATGCACTCTATGGTGAGAGAATGTCCACATATTGGAGCTAGATGTTACCCCTGATGCTTAAGGATAACTAGAGGAGATCATTCTTGATAGCCGACAACAATGATATCAATGATCATTATGATCATCGTGTCCACACATGTCAGCCTAACATCCCCTCCCAAATGAATCTTTCAGTTTTGATTATAAAATCTCATCACATCCAATCAACACAATCTTTCGGAGATGGTGGCCCAACATCATCATGAGGTACATTATTCATTTTTTCATATGAAGTGTTGTACTTAATATACTAGGTATGTTGATGAGGATCATTGGTTGATGTTAGATAATGAATGATAATCTCAAGAAGTTATATTTTTTTCCTTGTTTTACCTTAGTGGAAATTATTTGCACTCTAGTTCTCTGTTGTGCACAACCCAAGGAAAAGGGGCGCTATTGGGGGGCATCACAAGGGTAATGTTTAGTTTCCCTACCATACTTAACTCTTACCATCCTAGATCCTATCATAATGTACTAAACTTCAATAATGGGTAATTGTTCATTCTTTCACGAGAAGAGGGGATAAAGGCCCAAAGGTTGATTGCAGTTGCTAGTAAAAACAATAAAGAAAGAGCATTATGAAATAAAAAAAAGAAATGAGATAACGATAAATTTTAAAAGTTGGTCCATACTTGAGATCTTCCATTATCATGTTTTCCCCATTCCCAAAGAAATGAATGTTAATTCTTGAAACCTTACAAAAGGTACTTTCAAATTGATAAAATGAGAATATAAAAGGGAGATTAATCGATTGGAAAAACATAGTGTTGAGAAAGAGGAAACTCAATAAAATGTGAACCCTCTACAAATGTGATCATAGAAATAGACTAAATTATTCCATAAGCCATGAAATAAGCTCAACACATCTCGCTATCACACTTATTGTGTTAAGAACCAAATATCAATATAGCATAGAAAATTCTTAGAAAAAGTACTCAGCGCCTTGAAAAAGAGATAATTTCAGATAATAAGCCTCTTCGAGGGGGAAACCTCCTTTTACCCCACTTAAATGTTCAAGTACAATATGATTCAAAATGAAAA
>JZKD02S1458242.1:320435-338253 GCA_000966675.3 Picea glauca
TATTTCACATGATTTATTATTGTAGAGTCTATTTTGAGGGGTAGGCCCCACTTTTAGCATGTATTATTATAGTTTAATTCAATTATGTGGACAAATAGTGCTTGGTTACCTCATATAAATACATGGAGCACCAAAATAATTGTATCTTTATCACACTCCTCACACTTGTGAGAGATAACACTAGAAATTTTTCACTCTACTCTTCTTGGTTTCTTGGAATCTAGTGCACACTTTTGGAGAAGGGATTTTTTTTAATGCTTTTTCCAATTTGGATGAATAAATGTTTTCAACAAGGGTTTATATTAGCATAGATATTTGCATAGGTATGTGATATTATTCAAGTTAATGGTATTTTTGTGGGATAATGTGATAATTTCCTTTTTTTGCATGTTACCTTGTTCTAGTGAAACCCTAGGAAGGGGGCATAAGGGTTTTTCTACTTCCATGCCTTTATTTTTTCAAGTTTGTGAAAGCATTTAGAGACCTAATATCTAATTAAAATAAAATACCTAAAGTCCAAGAGGGGTTGGACGTTATGGTTTTGATATTATTTTATTTTATCCTTGAACTAGACACTCAAGAAGAAAGACAACGACATGTAGAAGCCAAGAGGGGTTGCATCCTAAGAGTTTTTTCCCTCTAGGTTTTGAACCTATAGTCCAAGAGGGGTTGCACCTTAGGGTTCAAAGCCTCATTATTCTTGAATATATAATTCATATATCAAAGTTCTTCTTGACTCCATTTCCAAGGAAGTAGATGACACTAGTCTCATGTTTGTGATCCTTACACTCTCAACAACTCTCAAAACTTTTTCTTAAATCCGCTTTATGACACCATTGGATTGTTAATTTTACCTCAATCCTTTGCTAAATAATTATATAACTTGTTGTTTTCCTAAAGTGAATGCTACAACCATCAAGGCTGCAATTGATTCCTGACAATTACTTAATATTGTGGCTAAAACTACTAAAAGTTGTTGTCTATAAATTGGATATTCTTCCCCTTGTTGCAAGCTAAATTCTAAGAATCGATTGAGAATTTTCTAGGTTGTTTTTCCTATTTCTGTTATCAAATACTATATGTTGATATAGACTAGTTTATTGCTGCAATTTGACAACAAAAAATGGTTTTATGTGTTATCTAGTGGCTCAAAGTGATTGATATGATATATAACTTGGAAATTGATGATTTTATGCATTAAAGAGTTTATTGTCTCATACAAGTTTCCCAATTACCTTGTTCAACCTTCTTTTACCTTCATCTTTCCTACACCTAGCCAATCACATCTAAGTAACCAAGATAGAGCATTGCAGACATGGCTAATATTGCTACCTGAATCCTTGAGGTCACCAGGGAAGCTTCCCTTGTGTTGGACCTCATTCATTCACTAAAATGAGGGAAGTATTTGCTAAGGTGATAATGGTAGATACCTTCAATTTTTTCACAAGATCGTGATATGGTGGAGGGATTTGTAAAAGTACAAATCCTATGATAACATTTTGGCACCATTGTTTGGGAGAATTGAGACATTATTCCTATGAAATCCTTTCATTAATATTATCCTAAATCCTTATTCTATAGTCTTACCTTGTGACTCCACTAAGGGAAGAATACCTTTGTTTATCTTTGATGATGCTTGTATAAAGTGGTCATCTAGGGATTCCACCAATATAGTTTGAGGTATCACCCTATTCTCAACTTTGTGGTATTTCATATTATCAAGTAATTGAATTATGGAGCATTGGAACTTCCTGAAATGTTTATTTCCCTTTATATTAAGAATGTTCAAGGATATCAAAATATATTTTCTCCATACTCATGAGATAATTGCCCAAAATTTGATGGTGATATGTCTTTGGTTGTTACTCATGTTGTGAAATTATTGAAATATGATTTAGATATAAATTTAATACATGCATATACATTAATAAGGTGGTTCTTGGTATCTTTGTAAGAAATAAAAAATAATTGGGTCAAGAATTGTTGTAGTCCAAGGAGTATACCCTCTCTTACAGTTTTCATTGATGAATTTCTCAAGTGGTGGGCCCCGAGAACTCAAAGATATGAATATATTCATCATAAAATTATAGTGGACATCCAAAAAGAGGGAATTTTATCTCAACCCATTGAAGACAATGAAGATTTAATTAAAGAACAAGATCCTGAATAGATGACTCATGAGGAAAGTCACCAAGTAGACAAAGTAGAACATGAGTTGGTTCATGAACTTATTGAAGAGAACTCCAATGAAGAAAACCATGTTGAATATACAATACATAAAGAATATGAGACATTGGTATTTTCTCTTCCATTTTATTAAGATGAAGTCATCCAAACTTCCATTCCTCCTGTACATGAATAAGAGAATGTGGTAAGTTGTACCCCTTTCCATTTTTTCCATGTATATTCCTATTAGGACTTGGAAAGTGATGGGATCTCAGATGAACCCTACGATGTAGTAGAAACTTCACTTTATGGTGAGAATGATGATGACATTGAAAATATTGATGATTTCCTATGCATTGGAAGACATGGATGTGATATGATCTATTTTCTTTTTGATGGAAATATTATCTATGATATAAATGATGGATCTAAAATCAAGAATGCATAATATATCTATATGCATAGATGATTCACATGTTTGTAAAGATGAATATGGCATGATCACATATCTATTCCAACCAACCAAGAGTGAATTGTGGCACCATCCCCATGATGATGCCCAACCCTTTCTTGGAGAGTTTGAACTTAGGTGCATCATAATTTATACAACCTCTTCCTAAGTAGTCACCTTATACTAGGTGAGTATAACTTATATATGGTGGATCAGTATTGCAATGAACCATTCCATGTGTTGAACATCTTGGATATGGAATGTTAGCCTATTGGACTGGCAGTTTTGGGATGGAATTTTGGTAAAAGTACTAAGTATGAAAATTTTTTGTAGCAGAGGTGCACAGGAGAAGACATAATATTATTAAGTGCACAACTGAGACACATCTAGGAGGACAGTAAGAAACAAAGGCACATCCATAAGTACGACACATAGTAAGAGAGAATAAAGTATAATAAATCAGAAAATGACAATAAAGAAAAGAATAAAGAAGGAGAAGAAAGCGGGTGAAAAGGAACGATGACAACTCAACATGCTAAAAATGGAAGGAAGCGCAAAATAAGGAAAGGACAACTAGTAAAAGTGAAAAAAGCAACATGCAGTTGGAAAAGAAAGAGAAAACATGCAAACAACAAATACTAAAGTTTTAATGCAATGTAATAGGATTTTAATACCTAAATCCTATGTATAAATATGTAAAGGGTTCAAAGAATAGGGGTTCATTGTTCAGGGTTCTCTGTTTTCTCTTTGTTTGGTTCCTCTCAGTATATGGTTGGTTCCTCTCAGTATATGGTTGGTTCTCGGGGTGTTGTTCTTGAATTTTCTATTTGATTCTATAAATAGAGAAATCCATGTATGAATGTAAGGGATGAGGAAGAGAGACATAGGCTTGCACTACAGAGTAGCTAAGCTAGTAAAATAGAAATATACCATGATACATATTTGTAAGCATAGTGTGCGAGCCTAGAGAACTTAAAGAAAGAATAATAAAGAAGCCAACCATTGTGGACATAGACCAGAGTGGGGTGAACCCCATTAAATCTTGTGTCATATGTATTTTATGTGATTTATTATGAGTTATGTCTGGCTGCATAGTAGAATAGACTTGTCTTTTGTTTAATCATGACTCAATATTCATAATTGTTACAACAATGAGTTCATGCAGTAAAATGGAATAGAATGATAGTATGAATATGAATCACGAAGTATTTAATAAGGAACAACGACAAAAAATCACATGCATAGAAATTATAAATAAGAATGAATAAGATGGTAACCTCACATTCCCTCACTACTACATAAACCTGGTTCTTCCAGTCCCAATAGATACCTTGGGTGAGACTTCATGTGCACAAGAAAATGATGCTGAAAAGACTGGGGTCTGGTGGTTTTTTCGGGTTAAAGATAACTCAAACCTAGGATTTTTCATATCATGTGCAACACCAACAAATGGTTCTATTTCCGGGACCCATAATTTTTAGTTAAGGGAATGTTTTGGAGGTTGACTAGGAAAGAGATCTCATAATGGTTGGAAAGGAAGGAAGGAGATTTTTCTTGACAAGAGAACATGAATCCTCAGATGAGTGACAAGAAATGGATGCAAAGGTATGTGTATACAAAACTTCATGAAATTTTCTTTGGTGAGTTTCCAATTATTCTGACTGAGTGGCTACATAGATTAGTGGAGAATATTGGAAGGTACAAAAATGTAGTGCCAAGGAATTTGACTCTTGATTTGGTAAGACAACTAAATTTCGTAATTGACCCAACTTCTCATGAATTTGATTTCTAGTTGAATATCATACTAGGAGGATATATTACATAATTGTCAATAGATCGTACCCAAACATACAACATTGTAGAAAGGGACTTATTCAAGGGTCTCCATGGAAGGTTCATGAAATTTTTGGGTACATGGATAAATATATTGTTATGTGACAAGTGTGTGATGAAAATTCAATACAAATTCTAAAGGGCTTCGCGCACATAGGGGAATCAGGTGATGACAAGAGGATAGTATGAGAGTGGGACATAATGAAGGAAGTGATGAAGAAGGAAGGAAGGGAACAAGGATGCAAGAAGAGGGTATATCAGAGGAAGAATATGAGTTTGGATTATTTCATGGAGGATGGAGGTACACGAGGAGAAATATTGAGGTTGGGAAAGGAGAGACGCACAATGATCCAAAGGGGATAGAATCTTGTGCAATAATATGAATAGCGGAGATACCATATATAGGGGGAGAGGAAGAGGAGTTCCGCTCCAGTATAGTAATAGAAGAACCATTAAGTCCTATTCAGATTGAGTCATGTGTTGAATCCATGACCTTGTGTGTGTCACCACAATCAGAGATAACAATTGAATACTTGTCAAAATCTATTGTAGTTATCCAGGGAGGACAAAGTAGTAGCATTAAGAATAGTAGAAGTAGTGCACAAATCCAGAATCAAAATCAAAGTCAACCAACATCACCAAGTGGAGTGATGACACAAAGAAACATGGCAGGGGTAGATAATACTCCTAGGTTTCCTGAGTTCTAGGGAGTGGGGTCAAAGGACCCAGAACAACATCTATTTTTCGAAGAAACCATTTGGGTCACTAAGAATGTATAGGATGATATTGTGAAGATTGCACAATTAGAAACAACATTTAGAGGTCGTGCGCTAGTATGGTATATGAAGCTGCAGAGTATCAAACCTACAAGACAGGACAGGACTTTGGCAGAAATAAGGAAAGTGATGATGAAAGAGTTCAAAAATCCAAAGTCGGAGTCGCAGTACATCGCAAAACAGAAGGATATTAAAAATGTACAAATAGATTCATTATGGCATTCCCATCAGAGATTTAAGGATGTGATGGATAGAATGAATTTCCATATCCCTGATCAACAATATCAAGAATGATTATTATAGTGATTTTACCACATATTCGAAGGCCATTAATACAACAAAAGGTTGTGTCACATCCCAAGGCATTGGAAACTCCAACGAAATTGGAATCATCTCCTATAGGAGATAGTGGAGGGATGAGACAAGTTCAGACATAGTTGGTAGCATTTACAATTCAACTGGAAGAACTTACAAAAGGGAAGGAGAAATGAGAACAAGTTTTTTGTACCAAGTGTAGGATTGAATGTTGTCACAAGGATGAATGCCCAACATTCGTGTAGTATTTGGAACTGGAGCTCTGAATTCATTACTAGGAGGAGGGTACTACAAGATATGTAATAAATGAGGCCATTATCCCACTTAGTGTCCATTACTATAGAAGTATCAGAGTACACCAAGAAACTTGTTTTGCAATTTTTGCAAGTTTGTGGGACATGAAGAGAAGAATTTCCATGCATTCGACTTGATGATGGAATGCACATCGGATATGTACAATATTCAAGAGGAGAATGATGAAACATAAGGGGGTGGTCCAAAATAAAACAATCAAAGTGGTTTCAATCCAGGGAACAAAGGAAACTATGGTAGAGGTTGAGGAAGAGTAACTTTTGGTAGAAGAGGAAGAGGACCGATAATATGTTACAACTGTAATCAACCAAGACACTTGGACTTTGATTGTTCAAATTCATGTACAACGTGCACATAATGCAGAGAACTATATCACGAGGAAAAATATTTTCCTCAACTAGTTACGAAATGGTAGGCCAAAGGTAACCAAAACCAGAATCAAAATCAAAATGTGCAGAAGATATTAGTTGAAAAATGGAATAAAGGACCAAGAATAGTAGTTGTTATGTGCAAAGGAGATAGAAAAAGAGTTGATATGACATCACAGGAGTTGTTATGTCATAACAAGAGTTGTGTCACAAAAGGTTGTGTCACATCCCAAGGCATAACAAGAGTTGTGTCACAAAAGGTTGTGTCACATCACATCACAGGAGAGAGTGACCTAGTAGGTCATGTTGAGTTCTGAAGGGATTTATGGATTTTAGTACTGGATATCGAATGGACACACATATGTATACACACACTAGACACAATTTCGAAGAATTGGTATTTGGAATTGGAAATGCATAGGGAAACAACATGTTGGGAAGAGTTGGCCCAGAGTTTTAGATTCATGTTTACATTCGAACATAAATACTCACCAATAGATGCGACAGTATAGGTTATTTGAAATAAGATATTCTCAAAAGAAGGGATGATGGAAGTAATATCAGTGTGAAATGCACACCAAGCCAATATAATTATCCATAAGTTATTGGAATGATACAATCTGGTTAAGTAAGAACATGATGAAGAATATCTTAGGAATGTGAAAGTACCTGAAATATAAGGAGAACAAGCCATAGAAGATCCAAATATTGAATCCTCTACATACACACAACCTATAAAGACACTGAAGGTAAACATTGGGAAGGAAGAGAATCCTAAGTTTGCACAGATAGGATATTATTGGAGTGATGAGTAATTAGAGAATATCGTAGACTCACTGTGAGAATACCAAAACCTATTCCCAATGATATTTTCAGAGATTAAAGGGATAGTTGGAGACATAGGTGATATGAATATTCCCTTGAAACAAGGCACTAAGACAATGTCACAAAGAAATTATAGGAATTATAGGTTAGACTTCATCTCACAATCATGAGGGCCACTATGAATTCTTGGTGATGCCCTTTGGTCTTTGCAAGTCCCCTTCTAATTTTCAAAGTCTTATGAATCATGTATTTCATCATTTCCTCTATCACTCTATGTTAGTTTTATTTGATGATATTCTCATCTATATAAAAATGTGGCAAGCCCATCTCACCCACGTCGATCGAGTTCTCCATCTCCTCTCCAAGAACAATTTGTTTCTTAAACTTTCTAAGTGTTCTTTTGGCATCTCAGAAGTTGAGTTCCGGGTCATATTGTTGGAAAGGATGGTGTAAGTCTGGATCCTAAGAAAATTGAAGATATGAAGAATCAGCCTCTCCATAAAACTATTAAAAGTCTACATGGTTTCCTAGGTTTAACAGGACATTATCTCAATTTTCTTCATAATTATGGAAAAATTGTGGCTCCTCTAACAACTCTCCTTAAAAAGAATCGTTTCTTTTGGAATCCAGCAACTAACCAATCGTTCCAAGACTTGAAATACTTTATGTGCACTACTCTTGTACTGGCACTAGTTGACTTCACCAAGACCTTTGTTCTAGAATGTGATGAATCGAGGAGAGGAATCAGGGTAGTCCTCATGCAAGATGAATGACCTTTGGCTTTCACCAAAAAATATTTGTTGGAGTGACAATTGGGAAAATTGATCTATGAAAAGTAAAATGTGTTTGTCCAATTGATCTGGGATTAGGGATCTTGTGGACCATTGAATAGAATAAAGACCTAGAAGAAAGAAAGGGAAGCAATTAGAAAGTGGTCTTAGGTTTTCACGTGTCATGAAACAAACAATACCAAGGAATTACTAACTAAGTGAAAGAAAAATAAAGAAAGGCCAAATGTAAAATATGCTTGAATTACTAAGAATAAAATGTTCTCTCTCCCTCTCATTGTTGTTGGAGGTCTTCCTTTATATGATTTCAATCTTTGTGCTTCCTTTGAGGTAACTGTATTGGATAGTTATTTTGGGTTGTTGACCTATAGTAACAACTTCTTGATCCATTCATTGATGTAATTCTTTATCAGTGGGATGGTGATTTCTTTATTAAATCTAAGCGCAAATATATTCTCCTCTATTTCTTTAAATTTCACATGGAGTTGGTCAATTGCTGACAATTGGTCCTCATTTTAATTTACAAATGTTATAGGACAACACTTAATTTCTTATTTGGGAAACTCTACGAGGCTATCAAATTCATCAACCCATAAATTCTTGACAACATATAAGTCCTTGTTTAATTGTTCCTTGGTTATGATATTGAAATTTCTTAAAATTTGTTTTCCTTGTAATTATTTTACAATATATGATGCTTTTAGAAAAACATCTCCTATTTTTTCATAAATTCTCTCTCAATCAACAATTGTATATTTTTACATCTTTACTCTTTCTTCTAATCCCTCCCTTATTTTTTGTATTCTTTTTTTTTGAGGGAAATTGTTCCTTACTTTTGTGATGTTTTCTCAACCTAGTGACCCTTGCGATGAAATTTTTTTCCTCATTATTATAGAATCCATCATCATTATCTAGATATTTTTTCAAATATTCAGTAAAATTTGTAATCCTTTGAGATAAATTCTATAGGATGGTACCAACCTCCTATTCTTCTAAAATAATCTCAAGTCTTTTGCTGATATTCTTGGAAGCATAGATTCTTACTCCACTCAAAAGTTGGTCATATTTCTCACTTGGATTAAGGTTCCTCCTATAGTTGGTAAGAATATGACTTGATGGAAGTATGTCTAATGGTTTTGAAAATAGTGTCTTTGGACTCAAAGCATCCTCAACCTCGGTTATTCTCTTTTCTAACTGAACATTTTTTATCAATTCTATTAAATTGAATTGGAAAGAGCATCACCTATAGAAAAATGTAATTTCTAGAGGCCAAAGGGTCCTACTCCTGAAACATCAACTTCTGAGCTCTTCTTCTTAATTACCTTATTGATTTTTACACTAACCTTTTCTATTTGCAACTTCTTTTCTTACTTGTTGTATTAAGAGTTGTGTAGTGTTAAGGAATACTCTTCAGATAACATCGGTTATTAAGTGGCTAGGTCCTCTATAATATTCTATATTTTATCAATTCCCTAGGGTACCAAGTTGGGTATCTCAATACTATCAATCCTCATACCAGTGGTATTCCATTAGTTTTCTGAATACTAGGAATTACTTTTACTTGGGATTCATTTTCAAATTTTTTGGGACACTTTATTTGTCTGTTCAAGATTGACATGTGGTGGATCATCTCCATCGTCACCTCCAAAACATCCACTATTAATCTCTCCTCTATTTATGTTCTTCTCTTGTTTTCTTTGAATAGAAGAGGAGGTCCTATATTACTAAGTATTCGAGGAAGAATGCACATTAGTGTCAACATTACCCATTTATATTGTTCTTCTTTGATTTGGAGTGTTTGAGCTAATTTTCATAACTAAGTCTTCATTTCACACATTCTTGTCCTTTGTTGTTGGGTCATTATCATAATTCCATTCATCAATTATGGTAAAGAGATTGTTTTACCTCATGGATGTTATATATTAAGAGAAAATACGTCCAGGGTCAAATCCCCTAACAAGTTGTGTTTCTTTGAGATTAAATACATTGAGTGTCTCTAACACTTCCTTCAAATGGGAAAAATTCTTTACTATTGTATTTCCAATACTAATAGGAAAGGTAATGGATTGCATTTCTGCCACAAAAAATCTATTATAGAAAAATATTCAGATCATAAGGGATTTTTCTTCACAACCATACAATCGGATGTAGGTATGTTTTTCCACTTGAATGAAAATTACCTTTCCTTTGAAAAATTCCTCATCTTATTTGGTTATTCTCTTTGTTTCATCTCTAGTTAATACACGTTTAAACTCTTTGAGAAATCTATTGTGAATGATGTAAAAATGAAATGGTGCTTTGTGTTTCCATATCACTAAGTACCAAAACAAAATTGGTACGTTATCACTATCAACACTTCCTTTTAAATGAAGAACCTAAAAAAACATTGTAATACACAATTTAAAACACCAAGTATGATGTCATCAAAATCCTTTGAGTATTCAAATAATTACTTAACTAAAAATAAACTTCAATTGATACTACTTATGCACAATCACAGATAACATCTTTCCAAAAATATAAGTAGCGTGTGTATAGACCTAACCTGGGTATATGGAAAGTTGAATCTCATCCTACCAAATGCGTGAACAACCATGAAATTCCCTGATACTATTCTTCTAGTAAGGAGATGTCGATTGATGAAACGTTGTTGGGCATATTGGAAAACAAAATCACAAAATCCTTCAATACATTTGAACTACTAGCCTGAAAATAAAGGAATACATTTGCATGAAGGTGCTTGAGAATATTAGTTGTAGAAGGAAGGAAGAGCATTCTCCTTACTAATTTTGGGGTTAGGACACCCATATTATTTCCTTCTCTAGCTACTTCCATCCTTCTCATCTCAAAATCACATCTTTGCATGCACCAGGATACCAAATCATTGGAGTCAAATACTTATGCTACACAACCAACGTTAACAAGCCCTATAGTTCAGATTGTATTATTTTTCCTTACTTCCATAATTTTGTTTAGAAACCACTGATAATAAGTTGACCATTGAAAATTCTTATATTTCCTTGTGAGAGAGTTAACTATATCATCACAAAAACGATCCTTCTTCCTTCTAGTTTCCATACTTTGTGTCTTCAATGCACTTTGATATACATGAAATAATAGTAATGAATTACAAATATTGAATCGTTAAATGGAAAAGTGCAGGGAGAGTATTCACTAAAATGTCTTTTCGACACATATGCATTACCTTTGAAATACGAGTATCATAAATAAAAATTGTTAAGTAGATCTTTGAAAAATGGGAAATTTACTTCCCATTAGTCCTAAATTGGACCAAAATTAATGTTCCACGAGAGAAAACCAAAATCATAGGACGAGGGAATGTAACTTTTGAGATCATGGATGGAAGGATTATAATGATCCCTAGTATTGTGCACATCTAGGACCAACCAGAAATTTGATTTATGTAAGCAATATGGATGATACAGTGGTAAAAACAATGGTTGAGAAAGAAACTTGCAAAATGGTTCGAGGGGAAATGGTGTTACGGAAGGGATTTCATATTGTAACCCTATATAATCTTCTATGAAGTACCATTAGTGATGGGTGCAACAAATCCATTTTTCTTGAGATTGCAATTGAAGAAGAAAAAATTGCTACAGTATCTGGAGAATAAGAGAATTATGTGGCATAAAAGGTTGAGACATATGGAAGAGAAGGGCCTTCGAGTACTACATGGTAAAGTTATGGTTGAAAATATTTATAACTACTCTATGGGTTTTGATTTATGTGAACATTACATATATCGGAAGCAAAATCAAGTAACATTCCCCTCTGGTGCAAGGATGGTAGATGGGATTTTACAGTTGGTGCATAGCGATGTGTTTGGACTTGTGTTGATTTCATCACTAGGAAAATATGTGTACTATGTCTCATCTATATATGTCTTCTCAAGGAATACATGGATTTATTTCCTCAAGAAGAAATTTGAAGTTTTTGAAAAATTCAAAGAGTTTAAGTCTCTTGTGGATAATTAGAGAGAGAAGAGAATTAAGTTGCTAAGGATGGATAATGGTGGATAATTCTATAGAAATGAATTCAAATAATTCTAAAATAAGTGTAGTATAGAAAGGTAGAAGAATACTCAATATACGACTCATAAAAATGGATTTGCAGAAATGATGAATAGAAAGTTGATAGAAAAAAAAAGGTGCATGCTATGTGGTGCTCGATTAGGACAAGAATTATAGGAAGAGGTAGTGGGTACTACATGTTACTTGGTCAATCGATCACCCTCATCGTCATTGGATGAAAATAATCCACATGAGGTATGGATTGGTAATAAACCCTCTCTCACACATCTCAGGGTATTTGGTTGTGATGCCAATGTTCATGTTCCAAAGGAAAACAAAAGTAAAGATAGATAAAAAGGCTAAAAAGTGTATCTTTATAGGGTATAAAGAGGGTCTGAAAGGTTATAAGATCTGGAACCAAAAAAATAAGAAGGTAGTGTATATATGAGATGTGTTATTTAGATAAATCAAAGATGTTGTGAAATATGATGTCCTACCAGGGAAGAAGAACCAAATAAAATAAAGTTTGAAGAGAAGGATAATGAATCAGAGTCTACAGAAGAACATGAATAATAAGAAGGAGAACCTCATACTCCCATATTGAGGAGATTGGTTTAGGAAAGAAGGAAACTGGAAAGGTATACTTCACTTGATTTATGTTCATTTTTTTTTTTGTCTATTACTTATGGTGATCCTAGAGCTTTTAGGGAGGCACTGGATTTAGAGGATGAAAAACTCTAGAAAAAGGCGATGGTAGAAGAAATGGCATCCTTGGAAAATAATGAGGCTTGGGATCTAGTGGAGTTATTTATTGGAAGAAACCCATTGGCAACAAATGGGTGTTTAATAAAAAGTTGAATGTGAAAGGTAAAGTGGAGAGATACAAAGCTCAATTAGTAGAAAAAGGTTATTCTGAGGTAGAGAAAATTTACGTTGGTGAAATTTGTTCTCCTATTGTAAAGCTAACTTCTATTAGATTTATTTTATTTGTTGTTGTTTCTTTTGATTTGGATGTAGAACATATGGATGGGAAGACCACATTCCTACATGGGGATCTGTAAGAACAAATCTACATGAAGCAACAAAAAATATTTATTGTGAAGGGAAAGAAAGAGTTAGTGTGAAAAGGAAAGAAAGAGTTGATATGAAAGTTGAAAAATTTTGTTTATGGGTTAAAGAAATTACCAATGATGTGGTATCAAAAATTTGATACTTATATGTTGGGACATGGATTCACATGGAGGAAAATGGGTCACTATGCCCATTTCAAATTAATAGTTGATCGTCTTATTTATTTGGTATTGTATGTGGATGATATGTTGCTGAAAGAAAACAAAAATGATATTATCTAGGATGTGAAAACTCATTTTTCCTCTAAATTTTATGTTCAGGATCTTAGTGCTATAAATTTCATTTTGGGCATGGAAATTAAAAGAGATCAAGAAAATAAGAAATTGTGGTTAAATCAAAGGAAATATGTCGAGACAATATTGCAAAGGTTTAGTATGTAGGAATGTAAATCAATCAGGGTTCATATTCTTGTAGGTGTAAAGTTATCTGCATATGAGTATCCGAAGACAAGGTAAGATAAAGAGGATGTGTCTCGTGTTTTGTATGCTAGTGTGGTTGGAATCTTCATGTTGTATGAGTTTTGTACTAGAATGGACATTGCACATGCTGTGGGAATTTTGAGTAGGTATATGTCAAAACTAGGGAAGGATCATTGGACAATAGTAAACAGGGTTTTCATGTATTTGTGTGGCACTACTATTTATGGTTTGAGCTACTAAGGAAGACAGGGATTGGATTGAGTGTAGGAAATACAAGAAAAGTAGTATGGTTATAAAGATTGTGTTCCAACATTGGGTTGGTATAAAAATATCTAAGAATGTATTCTGATAGTTAGAGTGCAATGTTCTTGGCAAAGAACCTATCTTATCATTGAAAGAAAAATCGTATTAATGTTCACTATCACTTTGTGAGAGACATGGTTAAAGACAAGGTGTTGTTGACGAAGGTGGACAATTTGGAGAAAGTTGCAAATTCATTAAAAAAATATGTTAGTATTGAGAGGATGTGGGTGTAGAGGATCTATGGGAATTTCTTCCCTAGATTGTTGACTATGTAATCATGTAACCCACTATACGCAAAGAAAAAAACAAGTGGGAGAAGGTTGGGTATGTGTTATATTCTTTGCAAGACCAAACCTAGCTTTTTCATTGCACCAGGTATGCAGGGGTTGGAGCCCCCTTTCCCAGGGGGTCGCAAGGGAGAAGCACCCCTGAAATGTTTTTTTGGCAATTTTTGTATCCAATTTTAGCAATTTTTCGGTACATGGTTTTCACCAATGGTTTTCTAATTCTGGTTAAGGAATTAGAGTTGTTGACTAATCTTAGTCAATGGATCAGGGGTTTTAGATTCCATGGGATCCTATATATATTTTATTCTAAACAATGAAGAGATGATGATGAATAAAATATTAGAAGTGCAACTCTAAACAACTTGATGGTTTAAACAACTTGATGGTTTAAACAAGTTTTAGATATTTGTGTAATGTTTATGTGTGTCATTATATCTTGTCTTTTTTTTTTATTAAGAATATTGATGGAACAAGAAGTACAAGTTCTTTCAATAAAAAAAAGAAGAAAATATCATCACATTAAATTTTGATGTGAGTTATTTGAATATAATTTGGGGGATTTATTTGGTGACCTTATAACCTTTATTATCATTTCTATATTCTTCCATCTAATATGTAATGTATATTAGTGCAAGGTTTCTTTTACCAAAACCAATTCACTCACATGTAACATTTGAGTGGTCATACACGGAAACATTGACAATTCAAGTATGACTTATATAATGAATCCTACAATATTATTTCATGGTTATTTTTACCCCACTAAATAACCCTTACCTTCAATTGATCATTTTTAGGATAACCTTTCAATAGTCACACAAACCCAACCTCAGTAAACTTCTTAAATGACTTCTTAAATGGTATAAGCGGTGCATATAAATCTAGTTTAAACTCCAATATCATTTAACCATGTGAGATTTAAACAACATGAAATCCATATCATGTGAGCCAATATTAGATAGGGAAACGATGGTGAAAAATCTCATGTGTTGCAAGAAGTTTTAATGTTGAATGTGAAAAGTGTGCTATAAATGAAATTGACCACCATAAAATCTGTATACTTATTTATCAAACACATAAAAAAAAATGTTGTATCTAAACCCAAAATTCAAAATTAAACTTAGATCTATAATGAGTTTCGACAAATAAATGAGATTGATAACAAAATGATCTATAAAAATATGATTATTCGACAATACACAACATTTTAAAGTCTAATTCTAAAACAAATTAAACCATTCACTTGCCAAAACTCTTATGAAACATGTTACCAGCAAATAGCCAAAAGAAAAAAGATGAAATGCTCCACTAAAGATTAACAATGGTCATAGATTTATGGCATTGAATATGTTTGATGTGGGCATTAATTCAAAAACAACTTAGAATGAGCATTTAGTTAAAATGCATGATGGAGAGAATGCATGATGCATCTAGCTTAGAGAAGGAAGACAGCTCCTCCAATCAAGGCCGCTCCAATGATAGCCATGATCTTCTCTAAACTGGTGGTAGCCGTGGCCCCGCTGCTCGGTGGCAAGGCGGGGCCTGGACCTTCGGCCGAGCGGCTGGAGGCAGAAGCCTGAGCGATGGCTGATGAGCAAGGGGAGGAGGCCGGTGGCGCTGCTGCAGGAGATTCAATCGGCGACAACTTGGGCGCTGCGGCGACGGCAGCCTTTGCATCTGATGGATCCTTTGCCAGAGAGATTGAGCTCATCAATCCAAAGGCAAAAACCAGAAAGAGAAGTGCATTGAATCGGCCCATCTCGTCTGCAGGTTGCCGCTGGAGAAGAGTAATAGTGCAAATTCCACTGCCCGCCGAAACTAAATGAAGATCGAGAACAGCAAGGCGGGCGAGGCGTTGGAGAAGAATAATAAAGCAAATACCTCTGCCCGCCGAAGCTAAATGAAGATCGACAACAGCAGCGCGGTTGACGAAGACGAAGCGAAGGGTATATATATATAGTCCATGATCGATTAGAGGTTTTCTCTGGATTCGCCAACCCTCTTATTGGACCGTTTGCATCCGTTCTTGATTAATTATGTATTTGGGCCGGATTTGGGGCCAAATCCATCTTTGGCGACCAAACGGTCTTCGCTGGGTTTTTGGGCCACGAAGAGAAACATGGAGTGATTTGTTAGAAGGGTGCGATTTTAAATTTTTTTGTCGTAGGGATTCGTTATTTCATTATTTTATTTTCTATTATTTAGAAGTTTCCTGGAATTTAAATGTTTTATGAATTAGATTTTTTTCTTAAAATAGTGGTAGTGAGAATTTGTTAATTTGAAAAGCAAAAGTTTTAATACTCTTTTACAAATTGACTCTTTTTCATTCACTCAAAAAAGGGAAAGTGGCATTTTTGGCCAATTGTAATCATTCTAAATTGATGGATTTGCATATCTTAGATCTTGATTTTGCATAACTTAGTTGTACCAAGGATCTTCGAGGGCAAATTCAATCGATTTTTTCAATAAAAATAACAATTTCATCCATCTAAAATTGTAAATTTGGTAGTAAAGATTGTCTTATTGGATGTTGATGATGGTAAATAAGAAAAGGTTTAATCATAGATAATTGGTTCTTCTCTAGCCACTCAAAATAATGTGAAGGGAATTTGTTGTTTTTGACTTGAAATTCCAGAAGAATATTTTTTTATTGATGGAATTGCAAATATATCAAATGTTAACATTATGTAATTTTGTTGCACTCGAGGTCTTCATGGTGTTCAATCTATTTTTACATTAAAAATAACAATTTCATCCATCCGAAATTGTAATTTCAATAAAGATTGTTAAGTTGGATGATGGTGATTGTAAACTAGAAAATCTCAAAATCATAAAATGATTATTCTTTTTAAGCTTTGTTCTAGTCTAACCTTTATACAAAATGGATATTTTCAAGCCACTCAAAATAACGAGAAGGGAAATTGGCATTTTTTCCTTGAAATCGGACAAGAATGGCATTTTTCCTTGAAATCAACAAGAATGTTTTTGGATTGATGGAATTATGAGTATCATATGTTAACATTGGATAATCTAGTTCCACTAGGGGAATTCATGGGTGTTGAATCCATTTCTAGATAGAAAATAACAATTTCATCAATCTAAAATTGTAATTTCAACACAGATTACCTAGATACAATCCACTTATGTTAAACTAGAAAAGGTTAAAATCATAGAGCATGTAGCCTTCTTCTTGAATTATGTCATTGACTAAATGTTCTATAAAGTGGTCATTTCCCAAAGATTGAAAATAATTGTTAGAGTACGTGCATAACATTCCACTTTTCAAGGGGCATGCATTTTTAGATATTCCTAAAAATAAGGGGGTTGCCTATTTTTATCACTGTTATTTATAGCAAGTCTATCATATGGCATTGAATGGGAAACTAATGCACATTGGATGTGGATAAATTAGTCGCTTAGGAAGTGTGCATTTCCTTTATTATTAATGGAGTCAAACTTATCATTTACCACTTACTGACTTGTGGTATTGACCCATGGTATTGAATAGTTAAGATTTGATTAAATCTAACTAGTGCATGCACAAAGAACCCCAACCTTATGTGCATTTCCTTTTCTCCCCAAAAAGTCTATATATTGTACTCATGTCAAGCATTAATATACAAGTTAAATTCAAATTGGTTCTTCAACAATATTCTCTTTTTGGCTATTATTTCATTCTCTCTTCTCTCTTTTCACTGCAATTTTTCTATTATAGTTTTTTCTCACAACTAGATCTTCGTTTGTGCTTAAAATCCCAATAGAAAAAAGGGAAACTAGCATTTTTGGTGTAATATTCAACAAGAATAATTTGGG
>JZKD02S1458242.1:338303-350482 GCA_000966675.3 Picea glauca
ATTTCCTATATTTGAGCCCTAAGTTATGGAATTGGGGTGTAATCATGTTCTTTAAATTTATAGATTGATTTGGAGGTTTTCTATGAGGTTCAAGCATACCAAGAATTAACATTGTGGGGGGGCACATAACATGGATTTAATTCTATTTCCTATATTTGAGCCCTAAGTTATGGAATTGGGGTGTAATCATGTTCTTTAAATTTATAGATTGATTTGGAGGTTTTCTATGAGGTTCAAGCATACCAAGAATTAACATTGTAGGTGAGGTCATTATGGGTTGTATTTCCAGTGGGATGGTGAGTTTCAAACCACAATGGAGGAGAGAAATGCAGGCGAGAAAGAATTAATTTTTCACTCTCATATGTGATGTCTCGTTCTCAAGAGTAAGCCAACATGGAGTGACTTAGTAGTCTATTTGTTCCCATAGACTATAGTTGGGCACACAAACGGAACAAGAGAAGAAATAAGGGGTGATTTAGTGGCTAAACCATGAATTAAGCCAAAAAGAATAGGAAAAGTCACTTAAGCTAAATTCAATAGAGAAATAGAATAAAACGTTGTTGAGGGGGATACTTAATTAATTAATTAATCACCTTAGAAGGAAAAATGTCTAGCTTAAGTGATTTCAATGGAGAATTAGATCAGGGAGAGTATAAAGGGAGGAATTTGACCTAATTCCTCATTATGTTACGATTTGACGTTGAGAGAGTTTCCAGAGGAGGAGGAGAATCGACCTTCTGTTGTTTTGTGGATTTCTGGAGGAAACCACCACCATTGATCGGTTTTGGTGTTGAGAGACACACAATATCCTATAGGTGATACCATCCATGTATTTCACCATGTTATTATGAAGTATCTAGTTTGCACTGTTTGCACAACTCAGCCAATGAGGGCGCAAGGGTTAGAGAGGGTTTTGTGTAGCTGCACGAGGTAAGAGATTATCTTGCATATTCCTCTTGATTAAGATGAGGACTAGACATGGTACACATCTTTTGAGCAACCATTCATCATATTATGACGGTGGAATCTCCTAGAGCGCAGTAGACAACTAGTTAGTGAGCAACTCTTGAGGAGGGGAATTTGGGGTTCTATACAGAGTTCTAGATTATATCTGAGGAAACCCTTCCAACCTAGTACAACATTGGCCATGGTGCACATTTAAATTTATTTAGAAGTAGATTTGATTGGTGGAATCATTAGGGCACACTCATTGAGCCTAAGAGGTGCAAAACCCCCCAGGGGATGATGTCTAAAGATTTTGACATCTGATATTCAGTCTTTCAGTCATTAGTAGCATCCAAGAGGCCCATGCGCTCAGTTTGGGATAGTTTCCTAGCGATTCTCTCGAGTATAGACACAAGGGCGAGTTTTTCCAGAGTTGCAACAATTTCCATGAGTTTAAGGAATTGGATATTTGTGTCGATCTATATGTGCATGTTCAAATATTCCTTCATCATTTGATCATGGTATTATATATTATTTTATTGTATTCCAGTGACAATCCATGAGATCTAGTTGATGATTTCATCTTCTTTTAGCATATTATTGTATTTCTTGCTATTATTCCCACATAAAACATATGAATGAGATGGTGTTTGTTCCTTATTATTTATGCATCATATATTTTGTCTAAAAATTAATTGAATGAAACACACATGTGAAAATCACCAAGAATGTTAAAACATTAAGTCAAACACATCCAAAAACCCCCTGAGTATCATATCAGATAATGGATCTGACAGTTTAGCAGTGTTTCCTATACTAGTCGAGTTAGGAGCATTACAGTGGTATCAGATATTTCTTCTTGCCAGCCTATGAAGAAAGTACTTCTCATGACCCCATGATTCCGGGAACAGGTGAAGAATACCCAGAGGGTAGAGGAAATATTAGGGATGAGTACATTCAGTACATCATAGGTCATAGCAGAGACCGGAGAGATAGAGATAGGAACATAAGGGACTACACTCGCTTCCACACTCAATTCGATAAAGATCCAGAGTTAGAGGACATAGATCATATCATATTTGAAACCAAGGCAGAGATAGAGAGGAGTATGTGTGACAGACAAGAGACTCTAGATGGTAGGGGGAAAGGCCTCGAGAAATTGCCGGATACTATGCAGGCCATCTTGAATTACCTAGCCATAAGACAACATGACATGATGAACACCATAGCACATATGGCCATGGGTACATATATGATTCTTCACGGCATGAGTACTATAGGTGCCAATCCCACAGGAGGAGCAGGTAGTTCAAGAGGAAACCAGAGAGGTGGGGCCAGTGGCTCCAGTGGATCTCAGGGGGAAGCTAGTACACACCCTTCACCAGTCTGATCCTACACATCGTCTCTGAGGATTCCCCAACCTCTATACCCACATATCTAAGGAGGAAATCCATTGGGACAACCATTGGGACAACTAGGGTATGTAGGAGTACAGTCATGCCAGGGACAGGTAGTGCCACAGGATCCATTCGGGGAGTACATGAGAAACTACTTGGAACTAGGACCAGAGTTCCATGCAGACATGAGTTTGTTAGAATATTGTTCAATCATATATCGAAACATACCCCAGGAGGCACAAAACGGAAATGGGAAAACTCACAACATGAACTTCATCAATAAAGTGGGAAAGATGATCATTCCTACTTTCGATGGATCATCGATATGATTAGCTCAAGCATGGGTACAAAATCTTGACACATACTTCAAGCTTAATCCGATGACAGAGTCAGAGGCTATCAGTTTATCCACCTTTCACTTGGATGGGGAGGCCCACGAGTGGTGGTACCATGGGATGGTGACCTTGGGTCACAACCACATTACTTCATAATTGGAGATCATTGAGAGGTTGATGGAGAGATTTTACAGTAGAGATCCAGAGCTCCATTTCAGGGACCTTACATAGTTGAGACAGACAAGATCAATCAAGACCTTCATCACAGAGTTTCAGCAGAAGGTTGTGGTCATATCCGATATATTAGAGAACAAACTCATGATGATGATCATCGAGGCTTTGACGGAGCCATTGAGAGGTTGGGTTAATTATTTCAAGCCTCACACTCTATAAGAGGCCATTGTTGATCTGTAGGATCTCTTAATGACTTATGGTTGAGTTTTAATTTTGCATGCATTAATTAACCATTTGAGAAAACTTAGTGAAAGAATGAAGAAAAAAAAGGAATTATGACAGCCATATACATATATGCAGATCTGAAATGAGATAATAGACAGCAAACCATAACATGTAGATTGATAACGGAGTTCGGCACAACTTTGCCTACGTCTCTGGGCCTTTGTCTTTGTGGGGGATGCTTCTTTATTTCTGTTCAAAAGATCAAAAGTAAATCACTGCACTGTCAAATGGATACAATACTGATATTTTCATGTTCTTCCAGATCTCTAGAACCCTGCAAAGAAAACAACACGCAAAACGGACATCTGGAGCTCCCAGAAATGGTCCGACAACGTCTCCTCCTCAAAAGCTTCTCTGCATCAAAATGGATTTGGATTGGTTTCCCTTTAGTATAACTCTGTTTTGACTGCTCCTATGGCTTCAGAGCGTCCAAAAACCCCTATATGGGCTCTTTCAGCACCTCAATCGGTCGAAAAACGAAGAAGTTAGGCCTCCTGGAAGTCTTCCCCTTCAAGCTTGTTGTCTCTGCATCTACAAATTGCACCCTTGTCCATTGAACCTGGCACACATGCAATAAATAGCGTGAAAACCTAGCACCGGGCGCAACCACACCAATGGTGCAAACCATAGGACGGTTATGGCGCCTCCAGCCCCTAACCGTCAAGCACTCGGGCATATGGTCATACGACCTCGCGCAAAAGGCAAAAGTGCTAACCGTTTTAAAACCATTTAAAACCACATTTAAAATCCACGCACATGGTGTAGGGTCACATGGTGCTACACATAAAACAATGGCATAAAAGTTGTGGCCCCATTCCACATAAAGCATGATCACATACATTATAAATATGACCTGGCTTTGGTTATTGTTCAAAATTCTCGTGCATATGTTTCGGGTATGATCAGATGTTATCACGATAAAACCGCGGGTCATACATTTAAAACCATATGTGAAATACTCCCACGTGATTTTAAAGGCATGTTCGTATGTGTGACACAATAAAACCTTGGGTCAGGGCTAAGCCCTAGCCCGACCCCCCCGCCACACATTACAATATGTTAATTTAAATATATTAAACCTCGTATAGATAACAAGAACTACGGTGTGGGCTAGTGGTAGCCCACACTCTACCAAATCATTGCCAAAGGGGGAGGTCCACGGTTCAAATCCGGTGGACTATACAAAATTTTGAACAACAAACCATAAGCCAATAAAGGGGTGCCACATGGCAGCCCATGACTAGGCCACGTGGCACCATTAACATAAATGATGCCACATGTCGAAGAGCCATTTGCCCAAATCTGCCAATATAAAACTACCACGTCACCTCTGCCATGTCAACATGTATGGTCAAGCCACATCAATGTACGTTCATGCCACGTCAGCATCCATACAGACTGTACGGACTGCACAGTCAACATCCATTTTTTTTACCTGTTATGCTTTTCAGAAAGAACACGATATCTTCTCCATACGGAGACCGTTTGACAAAGTAAATATACCGCCAGAATCAAGAAGACGAGACAAACACAATGGCACTGGTTTCGTCGCATTCCGAGAAATTTCATTTTTGATCATTTTTCAAGCCCTGTCAGGCTTCTGAATCCGATTTCGGATCACACCTCCCCACAATAAGACCTTTTGGTCCCCAAAAGGTTACTGACTAGTCAACAAGCTCGGGATAGGCCACCCGACTTTCTCTCTATCTCTGAACTCTGTCCTGTGCACCTGTCTCATCAAGATCAACTATAACACAATCATGACAACTGACAGTATATTGTTAGCCATTTGAACCCTGTTACATCTTACTAAAGCCAATATCATCCATGTACAAAACATTGCTAATGACAATATCAAGAAGATGACTACAAATGAGCTGATATACTTGAAATATCTGCACGACATGAGCTTATCTTGAAGCATCTTATGATTGATTTTCCATTCAACAACCATATCTTGTTCTTGCTTAATATCAATTACTTCATTTGAAACAATTATTGGTTTGTTGCATGCTTGCGCTGCATTCGTTAATTGTTCCATTGTTTGAAGTGTTTTATTTGCTTTAACATGATGAGCATGAACCACATAATCATGACCTGCTTTAGTGAATTGATATTGATTCTTTGTCCTGTAGAAGATTGCCTTACGATCAAATAAGTATGGAATACCTAAAATCATTCCACATTCTCTTAACGACACACCATCACAAGCTACTTCGTCCACATACTTAGATGAAATTGCAAATTTGATTGTGCACTGTTTTGTTATGTGCATTTGATGATGATTGCTCATCCATTTAAGTGTGCAAGGTTTATGATGAGTTTGTGTTTTTAACCCCAATTGCTTAACTAATTCTTCTGAGATTAGATTATATTGAGATCCACTGTCGATTAATGTGTCTATATTAGTGTGTCACATGATTACCCTTATATGAAACAAGTTGCTTCTACAATAAATCTCTTCACCATTTTTACCTGTCATACCAACCAATGAAATCTTTGACTCATCACCTGAATCTGATCCCAAGTCTATGGGTTTTGATGTCGTTGCCACTATTTGCGTTCCCTTCTTTTCTTTGAACCACTTTGGGCCTCTTCTCAGGATGCAACTGCCAACATCTGTCCTCATCATGTCCCTCTTTCTTGCAATGCTTGCAAGAGGGCTTTCCTTCCTTCTTTGTCACTGCATTTGCATTCTTTCCATTGCCATGCCTTTTCCTCTTGTCCTCTTTCCTCGAATACGACGATTCCCCTGACACACCTGCTTTCCCTTCTTCAATGTACGCAGCTTGAACAAAAACCTCATCAAGGTTAGTGGGTCCAAACATGAAAACAATGTTTCTATTATGCGCAGGTAAACCTCATATATACTTCATAAGGGTTTCTTGTGTTTGCAAAGGAATGTCTAACATTAATGTCATTTTTCTAAATCCATCGGTGTATTCTTGCACTGTTTGTCCTTTTCTTAGTTTTAAATGTTGCCATTCAATTATTTCTTTTTCTTTATAACCCAAAGGATAGAATTGTTTCTTAAGTGCAGAAATGAAATCCTTCCATGATGGAAATACATTACCCACATTTTGTGTTCCTTTTTGCAGTTTGCTTTTCCACCAAATAAGAGTTGTACCTGCAAGTCTCAAATATGCCAACTTGATTTGTGTGGCCTCATCCTTGATCTGTTGCACACTGCAATATACCTCCATCTGCCTGATCCAGTTATCAAGTTTTTCTGCATTTACTTCACCATCATATATGGGCAACTCAAATTTTACATCAAGTTTTAACAATGGTATTTCATGTTTATTCTTATGAACATTTTTCTTTCCACTAGATTTAGAACTTGAACTTCAAGAAGAAGGAGAAGAAGGAGGTGTTGATGGAGGTGAAGGAGGAATCTGAGGATGGTCCTCTTCCTCTTCACTTTTTTCCTTCGAAGAATCACCCAAAACTGGTCGCTTCCGTTCCAAGTAATCTTCGTACAAAACTTTCACCATCTCCGACATAGCAAGGAATGTTTTCCGGAACTCTTTATCATCCCGAGAAATCCCTTCTTCTGATGCCATATTCTCGCTATGAGAAGCTCTTTTTCTCAATCCAATTAATGGATTCTCTGCAACAATATCGCCTTCACCACGCTGTAGCTTTTCCATGGTTAACATGCAACTCAAATCCAAACGTCAACTAGCTCTGATACCACTTGATCCGTAGGATCTTTTAATGAATTATGGTTGAGTTTTAATTTTGCATGCGTTAATTAACCATTTGAGAAAACTTAGCGAAATAATGAAGAAAAAAAAGGAATTATGATAGCCATATACATATATGCAGATCTGAAATGAGATAATAGACAACAAACCATAACATGCAGATTGATAACGGAGTTCGGCACAACTTTGCCTATGTCTACAAGCCTTTGTCTTTGTGGGGGAGGCTTCTTTATTTCTGTTCAAAAGCTCAAAAGTACATGGCTGCAATGCCAAATGGCTACAAGACTTATCTGGTCATGTTCTTCCAGATCTCTAGAACCCTGCAAAGAAAACGGGACGCAAAACAAATGTTTGGAGCTCCCAGAAATGGTCCAACAACGTCTCCTCCTCAAAAGATTCTCTGCATCAAAATGACTTTGGCTTATTTTCCCTTCAGTATAACTCTATTTTTTCTGCTCCTATGGCTTCAGAGCATCCAAAAACCCCTATCTGGGCTCTTTCGGCACCTCAATCGGTTGAAAAACGAAGAAGTTAGGCCTCCTGGAAGTCTTCCCCTTCAAAATTGTTGTCTCTGCATCTACAAATTGCACCCTTGTCCATTGAACCTGGCACACACACAATCAATAGTGTGAAAACCCAGCACCGGGCGCAACCGCACCAATGGTGCAAACCGTAGGATGGTTATGGTGCCTCCAGCCCCTAACCGTCAAGCACTCGGGCATATGGTCATTCGACCTCGCGCAAAAGGAAAAGGTGCTAATCGTTTTAAAACCATTTAAAACCACATTTTAAATCTGTGCACATGGTGTAGGGAAACATGGTGCTACACATAAAACCATGACATAAAATCTGCGCCCCCATTCCACATAGGGCATGATCACATACATTATAAATATGACCGGGCTTTGGTTATGGTTCAAAATTCCCGCGCATATGCTTCGGGTATGGTCACATGTTATCACGATAAAACTGCGGGTCATACATTTAAAACCATATGTGAAATACTCCCACGTGCCTTTAAAGGCATGGTCATATGTGTGACACAATAAAACCTCGGGTCGGGGCTAAGCCCTGGCCCGACCCCCCCACCACACATTACAATATGTTAATTTAAATATATTAAACCTCATATAGATAACAAGAACTACGGTGTGAGCTAGTGGTAGCCCACACTCTACCAAATCATTGCCAAATGGGGAGGTCCAGGGTTCGAATCCAGTGGACTATACAAAATTTTGAACAACAAACCATAAGCCAATAAAGGGGTGCCATGTGGCAGCCCATGACTGGGCCACGTGGCACCATTAACCAAAATGATGCCACGTGTCGAAGCGCCATTCACCCAAATATGCCAATATAAAACTGCCACATCACCTCTTCCATGTCAACATGTACGGTCAATCCACGTCAGTGTATGGTCATGCCACGTCATCATCCATACAGACTGTATGGACTGCACAGTCAGCATCCATTTTTTGTACCTATTATGCTTTTCAGACAGAACACGATATCTTCTCCATACGAAGCCCGTTTGACAAAGTAAATATATCGTCGGAATCAGGAAGATGAGACGGGTGCCATGGCACTGGTTTCGTCGCATTCCAAGCACTTTCATGTTTGAGCATTTTTCAAGCCCTGTCAGGCTTCTGAATCTGATTTCGGATCAATTGTGCACACAAGATACATGGGGAACTCAACAAAGAGACCCAAATCTTTTACCAAACCCTTTGTACTACAAAGAGATAGGGATTATAGAAATCCTCAAGGGGAATGGAAGGGTAAGCCCAAATTGGATGATGACACTAGACGAGATTTGATGAGGAAGAAGCTATTATTCTCTTTCAGACACCCTTGGGTTCCAGGCCAGAGGTGCATGGGAAAGGGAGAGATCCATTATATTGAGGTGGCAATAGATAGTATGGATAGTGAGGAGGAGGATCAAGAAAATGAATCTACCATCTCAGGGGAGGATCCATCACAGATTGAGGAGAAGAATCCACAGATACCACAGACACTCGCAGGGACCCACCGACTGGTAGCTACATAGGCTCTTGAGTAGGCTAACATACGAAAAAAAAAAACGAGAGGATTCATAGCGACCCCTTCTTGTTTTCCCAGGTATGACACCCTCGTGATCGGAGGGACTATCCAAGGGCATCGAGAAATCTCCCTCATCGATGGTGGGGCCACCCATAACTTCATTGATGCTTCATTGGTATCAAGGTGGGAACTTCAAACAAAGGATTTTGAGGGATTCGATATTGCATTAGTAGATGGCCATACAATGGAGTGTCTAGACAGAGTCTCAGACTTAGAGATAAATTTAGGAAACTACACACTGAGAAACATATTTTATGTAGTTGACTTATCTGACACATATGTTGTATTGGGATTCCAATGGTTGATCACATTGGGAAAAATCACCACTAACTACCAAACCTTGGAGATGGGGTTCAGGGACAGTGTCAGGAAGAGGTTCGCTCTGAGGGGCATGTCAACAGGGGCACCCTAGACAATTTCTACCAGGAGGATGGAGAGGATATTTAGGCATGGGGAGGTAGAATATGCTATAGAGTTCTTGATCACTTCACAAAAGGATTCAAAGGGTCGACAACAGTATCAAGCATAGATCAGGAACTTGTTGGGATGACATCAACAGGTTTTTGGTTCAATTACACTAGGGAGGCCACCAGAAAGAGGGTTTGAGCACACCATTGAGTTGGAGGAGGGGGGAAAACCTATGATCACACCACCATATCATCATCCTAGGAGGTTTACAGATGAGATAGAGAAAGGAATTAAGTCCTTTCTAGCTATGGGACACATCAAACTGAGCAACAACCCATTCACTTCTTCAGTTGTCTTAGTTCTGAAGAAGGATGGTACCATGAGGATGTGCATTGATTATCAATCCTTGAACAAGAAGACCATCAAGAACTAGTACAATATCCCTTGCATAGATGAGTCTATGGATGAGCTTCATGGGGCAGTTTTATTCTCAAAGATTTATCTTCTCTCTGGATATCATCATATCAGAATCTAAGAGAAAGACATGGAGAAGATAACATTCATATGCCACTTTGGTCATTCTGAGTTTTTGGTTATGTTGTTTGGGCTATCCAATGCACCGAATACATTCCAGTGTTGCATGAATGACATATTTAGGGACCATTTGAGGAAATTGGTCTTGGTTTTCTTCGGTGACATCTTGGTCTACAACAAGACATGGCAGGCGCATATGAGGCACTTGCAAGAGGTACTGAGTATCATGGAGACATAGTCACTATACACCAAAAATTCTAAGTGTGATTTTGATATGACAAAGTTACTTTACTTGGGCCACATTATCAGTGCATAGGGGGTACAGGTGCACCAAGAGAAGATCAGGACCATTCTGGATTGGCCAACACCTAGGAATGTGACAAAGTTGAGGAGCTTTGTTGGGCTATCCAGCTACTACAGACAGTTTTTCAGGGGTTTTTCTCATCTTGGAGCACCACTTACATATCTCACCCAACATGGGGATTTTATCTGGACTGATTAGTTACATAAATCCTTTGATCACATGAAGGAAGTCATGGGCACATCTCTAGTGTTAGCATTACTAGACTTCACTGTCATTTTTATTAGAGGGTGATGCATCCAGTGAGGGTATCAGGGAAGTTTTTATGTACGGAGGACATCCCATTGTGTTCAAGAGAAGGAATATTAGTCATCCTAAGTGTTATAGACCTAAAATTCCCTACTTATGCATACATGGCATTGGCCTTTCTTCTTGCACAATTTTCCAAATTACTACTAAGGAAATCTCTTTAAAAAACTATTTTTGAAGCATGTACGCACCCTACAACACTACTAACTACGTACATATGCTAGATTCATGCTAGAAATCCTCCTTACATACACTAGTTGCATTCTATACAACCTGCGTACATACACTAGCTGCATAATAAACAACTCGTGTTTACCTCTAAAAGTTGCAAGGAATTCAACAGAGTTAACATGATATTGTAGGTTTCCTAACCAACTCACCTATTGTAGCCCATCCAAAAACCAAATAACTATCCTTTTTTCATATAAAAGGAGTTCTTGGGGTCACATTTAAACTTCAAGCATGAGAACATATAAAATCTACCAAAATCCCTTCCCCCACTTATTCCAAATATTGCAACACTTTCTGAGATTTGGCCTAAATATTCCCTCTCTATCCCTTTCTCTTATACAATCCCTTCCCTTTCCCTAAAGTGATGATTTGATTGTGAGAGAAGGATTTGGTATGATGCACTTGGAGAAACATTAAGAGGAGCCCGAACCTAGTTCACAGAGTGTCAGCCATTGAAGGTTGTAACTTTTAATCTTCATACTGAATAAACTAATCATTTTCTTGTCCCAAATATTATGTGTTTGTGATTTTCATTTTATTTATGCATAATGGTTTATATATAACCCTAATATTCATGAGTAGAGATATAATATGTGTAGAATTGTTTTCCTAAGTGTTCGTGCAGGTCATCTTTGGGAGGAGACCAACATCTTGGGAAGCTACAAAGGTGGACGAGGTCTACATCGAACATTAGGACCAAAGGTACTAGTTCTGACCTACTTTCCTATCTCTTTCTCATCATCCATTTAGAATGTTTAGAGTAGTTTAGGAATATGATTGTATTTTAAGGGAGATCATAGATATGCATGTACTTTGACCCTGGTATAGTAATAGGGGGATTTTTCCTACTAGCAGATTTGGCGACTCCACTAGGGACTCTCTCTATGGTTTTAGACGGAGGTTTTTTGGTTTTAATTGGCTTCTTTATTTCCTTTTGATTTTTTTATCAAGTTCACTGAGTCTTTTAAGGGTCTCTATTCACCTAAAAGGTTCCTACCATCTTTCCCTGCCCAGTCAATCTTCCTAGTATTTTTCCTTTTTCAAAAATTTCAGAGGTGTACGCGCTCTACTTTGGCTCAACCCACGTACATATGCAATCTGCATAGTAGAAATCTCACGTACATATGTAGGCCGTTGGTGCAAAAACCCGAGTCTCTGTGTCCTGAAAGTGATTTTTTTAAAAGAGAAGTTTTTCTCTTTCCTGACAGAAGATCTAGGCTTCTCAGTGATTTCTTGGACTTTATAGACTCTCTGTTAATGGCCTTAGCTTGGGTTAAATATTCATTTTCAACTTTCTTCTTGATTTTCTTTTGTTTTCTGTAGAGGTTTAAAGTGAACTTTCAAGTTTTAGATCCTCCTTTTGTTTCTTTTTGAATCCTTGCATTTACGTAGTCATCCTAGGGTCTCTGTCAATCTTGGTTTTTGTTTTCTCTTTTTCCTATTTCATTCTTTG
>JZKD02S1458242.1:364711-394497 GCA_000966675.3 Picea glauca
TGTTGGGGTGCTTGATTATTTCTATAGCTTCTCTTAAGCGTCTTTTGTAGTAGTGACCCTCTTTTGCTAGTATCTTGGTATCCTCAAGGCAAACATGATGTTTGGTTTTGTGGGAATGTTCTGCTAAGGTGGAGGTACAGATACGTTCCTTTCTAATGTCTGCTTCATGTTCCTTAATCCTTACCTGGAATGATCGTCCAGTTTCACCAATGTAACATTTCCCACATGAACATGACACTTTGTAGATGCCTTTCTCTCGTCGGTTGTCTGTAGGGTCCTTTACAGACTTCATTCTTTGTCTGATAGTGATTAGGGGTTTGAAAGAGGTCATAATTTCTTTTCTTCTTAAAACCTTGGCAATCTTGTCTGTGACACCTCGAATGTAGGGAAGAAAGGCTCTACTGTTTGAGGTTTGATCATTCTATATACGGGTCCTCCCTTCTTTCTTATCTATTGCCTTCTTGATGTCCCTATCTCTATATCCAATGTTCTTGAATACCTTAGTTAAGTGGTCTATTTCTTCTTTGAGATGTTCCTTGTCAGAAATTCTTGCTGCCCTAGTGGCCATGGTGTTGAGAACCCCCATTTTCTAGGAGGGGTGGTGGTGGGATTCAGCGTGAAGGTAGCTGTCTGTGTGAGTTTTCTTCCTAAAAAATTTGTGCCCAAGTGTACCATCTTGTTTCCTAGTTACAAGCACATCTAGGAAGGGTATGCTATTGTTATCTTCTAGTTCCATGGGGAATTTAATGTCTTCAGAAATCCCATTGAGGTGCTCAAAGAATTTGTCCAGTTCTTCTTTTCCATGAGGCCTTTTTTATAATTGTGATGAAAAATATTTTTCAGGACACAAGTGTAAGGAACAAAATATTTTTATGGCCATCGTGGAGGATTTTTCAGAAGAGGATGTTGAAGCTCCCCTTGTGTCTAAGTCACCTAAACCCATCGACATTACCCCTAACTTAGACCCTCCCAAAGTAGAACTGGTCATTTCCATAAATGATCTCATGGGCTTCTATTATCCCCAAACCCTCAAACTAATTAGATACATCAAGCATAGGAAGGTCATCATTGTTGTTGATAGTGGAAACACCCATAATTTTATTCATCATCACATTTCCAAAGAAACTAATTGCTATATCCGTGCAATCAACAATTTCCAAATCATGATTTCCAATGGTGGGTCCATGAAATGTGGAGGGTGTTGTGAAAATTTGCATCTCCAAACTGGTGACTACCACCTGAAATCTCATATGTTTGCTATCGACATAGGTGGTTGTGCAATTGTGTTGGGTGCAGACTAGATAAGGACTTTGGGTCCCATTCTCATGTATTTTAAGGAATTAACCATGTAGTTTGACAAAGAGGGATAGAAATATAAGTTCCAAGGAATCACCGTCGGTTCCCCTGATATCATTAGTTCCCATCACATGGAAAAGATGCTAAAAAAAGGTCATTCATGCGTTATTTACCAACTCCATGCCATACAAGAAACTGAGATACCCTCTATGTTGCATGACCTCCAATCCATCCTCTCTAAACATCAAGTGGTTTTTTCCACTCCCTAGGGAATCCCTCCTTCTTGTGGTGTTCATGATCATTCCATTCCCCTTGTCCCAGGAAGCCTTCCTCCCAATATATGTCCCTGTCGTCACCCCTTTTCCCAAAAAAATGAAATTGAGAAAATGGTTCAAGAACTGCTTAATGCAGGTGTTATATTCCCTATTACGAGCCCCTACTCTTCTCCTATGGTCATGGTAATGAATAAAGAAGGCTCTTGCTGCATGTGTCTTGATTTCCGTGCCCTCAACAAACTCACCATTAAAGACAAATTTCCCATTCATGTCATTGATGACCTTTTGGATGAATTGAGTGGCGCCCAATTATTTACTAAACTTGATCTTCATTATGGCTACCACCAAATCCATTTGAAAGAGGTAGGCATTCCTAATACTTCCTTTAGAACTCATGAGGGCCACTATGATCTTTTTTTCATGCCCATTGGTTTCTGTAATGCTCCCTCCACTTTCCAAAGCCTCATGAATCATGTATTTTGTCCTTTTCTCCATCATTTTGTTTGAGTGTTATTTAATGATATCCTCATCTATAGAAAAACCTAGACAAACCATCTTGCTCATGTGGATCGAGTTCTCCATCTACTCTCTCAGCACCAACTTTTCCTAAAACAATTTAAATGTTCTTTTGGCACCTCAGAAGTCGAGTACTTGGGTCATCTTGTTGGAAAGCACGACATCAGGGTGGATTCTAAAAATATTGGAGCTATGCAAGACTGGCCTCACCCAAATACTCAAAATATTGTGTGGATTTATGGGATTAATAGGTTATTATCGCAAGTTTGTTAATAATTATGGAAAGATTACGGCCCCTCTCACTACACTCCTTAAAAATAATTCTTTCACCTGGAATCCAACAACTGCTCAGGATTTTCAAACCTTGAAGATGGCCATGTGCACCACTCCAGTCCTGGAATTCCTGATTTTACAAAGACCTTTGTCCTGTAATGTGATACTTGAGCAAAAGTAATTGGCATTGTCCTTATGCAAGAGGGTCGACTTTTGGCCTTTACCAGTAGACAATTGTCGGAACAAAATTTGGGCAAATCAATCTATTAAAAGAAAATGTTGGCTATTATGCATGTCATTTATCTTTGGCGCCCTTATCTATTGGGGAAATGCTTCCAAATTAAGACAGGCCATCAAAGCCTCGATTATTTTTTGGAACAACTCCTCTCCTCCCCAGAGCAACAAAAATGGTTGACTAAGCTCTTTGGATATGATTACAAAATTATTTACAAGAAAGGAAAAGACAATGTGGTTGCGGATGCACTTTGCCAAAAATATGAAGATGAAGGGTCCATTTTTTCTCTCTCCTTCATTGCACCATATTGGCTCCAAACCATTTTCCAAGAATGGCTACACGATCCCAAAAGTTTTCATCTGGTACAAAAATTGCAGTCCAATTCTCCAGTTTCCCCAGGGTACTCTTGGCTCCATGATGAGCTTCGATACAAAGGTCGTTTTTATTTAAGTAAACAGTCAAAAATTAAATCCACGCTACTTTCTGAGCTTCATGCTACACCCAAATTGGGCACTCAAGGTTTACCAAAACCTATGACAGGGTCAAACATTCTTTTTTCTAGGATGGTATGAAACAGGACGTTCATAATTTTGTGGTTGAATGTGATGTGTGCCAATGCAATAAGGGTGAAATAGTCAAATATCCTGGAATACTAAAACCACTTCTGATTCCACCTGTTATTTGGTGGGATATCTCTATGGATTTTATTGCAGGCTTACCTAAATCGGGAAATAAATCAGTCATCATGGTGGTCATTGATTTCCTTTCCAAGTATTCTCATTTCTGTGGTCTTCAACACCCATTTACAATAGCCATTGTGGCTCAATTTTTCATGGATCAAGTCTTCAATCTTCATGGCATGCCGCATTATATTGTTTATGATTGTGACCCAACATTCACGAGCAATTTTTGGCAAGAATTGTTCAAGATACAAGGCACCCAATTGCATCTCAAGATATCTTATCATCCCGAGACTGATGGTCAAACTGAAGTTTTCAACAAGTGTTTGGAAACATATTTGAGGTTTTTTTCATCAGAAAATAAAAATTAGTGGGCTCAATGGTTACCACTATATGAATGGTGGTATAACACTTCATACCATACAACTACCCACATGACTCCTTTTGAAGCAGTATATGGAAAAAATCCACCTTTAGTTCTCTCATATTTACTGGGTGTCTCGAAGGTCCAGGCAGTTGACCAAACAGTTACAGTTCGAGAGGGTATTCTTTGTACCCTCAAAGAGAATTTGGTCATGGCCCAAAATCACATGAAGGAACAAGAAGATCAAGGTCACTTTGAACGTCAATTTGCAGAAGGGAATCAGGTGTTTCTTCGACTACAACCTTACAAGAAAAATTTCCTCAAGGATGACCATTGTTAGAAAATGGCGCCAAAATTTTATGGTCTTTATACTTTTCTCAAAAGTGTGGGACATGTGGACTATTAGTTAGATTTTCCAAGTCATTCTAAGATACATCCTTTTTTTCATGTTTCCTTCTTAAAGAAGGTGATTGGAACTAAGTGCCAAACTCAAACCAACCTTCCTGAGTTGGACGAAGAAGGGTCCATTTGGATATAGGAAGAATCAGTTTTGGACCAACGTGAGTGTCACCTGTGTTAGTAAACCATCAAGGAAGTGTTAGTCCACTGGAAAGATACAACCCCAACAAATGTCTCTTGGGAACCAACTACCATTCTGCAACAATTTCCACATCTCAAGGCCTTGAGGACAAGGTTTTTTTTAAGGGGGAGGCCATGTTAGGAACCTAACCCCTCACATAGGTAGAATAATATGTTTTGATGTAATAAAGTTCAATATTAATAAGGCTTAGAAATAAGGAAGAATACGTCAAATGTAATAAGACCTAATAGAAAATTTTGCTTTTAGAAGGATCTTCCTCTAGATGGTTCTTTTGATAGACATATTTAGTATAAATAGGAGTCGAGGGTATGAGAACTATTGTCTTGGATATTATTGTAATAGAGCTCTTCTCGACTGGAGGTTTCCCCCTCGAAGAGGGAAGTGAAAATTTCTCTCAGTAATCAAAATGCTCTTCTAGTGTTATTTTATTATAATTTCAGTATTATTGTGGTGTTGTTCCTGGTTATATTGTTGTCCATCTTCCATTTCTAGCATTTTATTTATGTTCTGCATACTTTTTTATATCTAGAATATTACACCTTGGCATGGCCATGCCCTTATCCATGGCTGAGGTTGCATACAGGGTTGTCCAACAAGCCTCGTCGAACCTCAATCTGGCTCCCCCATAGGAGCTAGATCCAATTCTTGAGCCTATTTGGGCTCAGGAATATCTCGTCGCTCGGGATCCTTTAGACTTAGTCTTTCCCTCTAACGAGGAAATTCTAGAGGTAATGATTGGTCTCGACATACCTTGGGATGATCTTCACCATATGTCTTATTTTCTTCCCGATCTTAGGAGAATAGAGGCAGGAGAGTTTTTTTTTACCATGAATGGAGATAGCCCTTGTCCTATCAACCCTTTGGATACACATGGAGTGTACACCGAGAGCAACATAGAAAGTATTGTTGTAAAAATTCCTATCGATATCTCCAAAACCCCTGAAATCGTGCATAAATTCTTTGTCAGAGAAGATTTCTCCCCCAAAGAGATTTAGATCTACACCGAGTTGTTTAGTGAGTTCTGCAACATTTTTTCTAGGTCTAACAAGTATATGACAATAATCAACCCATGAATTGTTGAACACAAAATCAATACTTATCCTGATGTCAAACTTGTTCGACAAAAGATTCACCTGGTTAATCCTCGAAAAGAAACGATGATAAAGGATGAAGTAGAGAAACTTCTCAAAGATGGTTTCATCTATCCCATACAATTGACAAACTGGGTATCAAACTCGGTTCCTGTCAACAAGACACAAGGAACAATTCACGTTTGTATAGATTTTCGTGATTTGAACAAAGCTTGCCTGAAAGAAAATTTTCCAACACCGTTTATTGATCATATTGTCAATTAGTGTGTCAGTTGCAAAGTATTTTCTTTCATGGATGATTTTTCAGGATATAATCAAATTCAAATCAAACCCAAGGACCAACATAAAATGAATTTTATTTATCCTTTGGGTACCTTTGCATATCGAAAAATTCCTTTTGGCCTGAAGAATGTTGGAGCTACCTTTCAATGGGCCATGTTGTTTGATTTTCATGACCTAAAAAACATAGTCGAGGTATACTTGGATGATATAGCATCAAGTTCTTGCAAGAGATCTGATCATCCCTCCCATTTACAACTAATATTTGAGCTGTGTAAATACTATCGGATTCGCTTGAATCAAAATAAGTGAATATTTTGCGTGACATTGGGTCGTTTATTAGGTTTCTTCATGTTGACCTAAGGGATCATGGTCGATACTCTTAAGGTTGATGCAATAGTTCAATTGCCTCCCCCAAGCACAATACCCCAACTTCAAATCTTACAGGGGAAAGCAAATTTTCTTTGGCATTTTGTCACTAATTATGCTAAGATCACTAAAGGGTTCATGTGTATTTTCAAAAAAGGGGTCTCATTATGTTGGGATGAAGCAGCTCAGTGCTCCTTTGCAGCATTGAAATGTGCCATGATGTCTTCCCCTCTGCTTAGGCCTCCTTATTATAAAAAATATTTCTTGTTGTATTTGGCTTCTATAGAGTCGACCATCAACATGGTATTGGTCCCAGAGGATGAAATGCGTGAAGAGAACGTTATCTATTATCTTATCCGAGGCCTAGTTGGACCAGAACTCAACTACTCTCATGTTGATAAACTTTCTTTGAAGGATGTCTAGGTTGTCCAATGGTTCCGTCACTATATATTACTTCACAAGACTATCATGATTGCCATCGTCAATCCATTTCAATATGTGTTTACACGATGGGTCATTGGCCGAAATATCGGTAGATGGATAATTATCCTACATGATTTTTACTTGGATTTTGTGTCCGCGAAATCTAAAAGTCATTGGTCATTTCTAAACTAATTTTAGAACTATCCATCGAGTCTGGTGATATTATACTCGTAGAGTCACCTATCAACGAAGATACTTTTCTAATTACATCTTCGGACCCATGGTATGGATATATACCTGTGTATATTAATACTTTAAAGTTCCATTCTTCTACTTCTCGCGATGAGCATCAATGAATACGACACCAAGAGAGAAACTATCTCATCCTTGATGACATTTTGTATTGTCGAGGTGTAGATTGCATTCTTTGATGATGTCTTACCCATAAAGAAGCAGAGCTCATTTTGAACGAATATCACACTGGAGCATGTGGCGATCATCTTCCTGGGTTGGAAAAAACCCAAAATATTCTTTGTGCATGATACTTCTCTCCCTCATTAATAAAATATTGTGTTGAGGCAGTCAATATGTGTCACTCGTGCCAGATATTTTGTCGGAAGATGCAGGCACACCCAACTCCTATGTTTCTGGTCATTTTTGTCGGTCCCTTCACCAAGTGGGGGATTTATTTCACTACATGTCACCCATCTTCTACTAGGGGAAATCACTACATCATCATAGTAGTAGACTACTTCACCAAATGGGTCGAAGCTATGTCAACGTTTAACAATGAAAGAGAAACCAATGACCTTTTCATTTTCAATCAGATAGTAGCTAGATTCAGTATCCCAAAGGATACTGTCACTGGCCATGACAGTCCCTTCCAGAATAAAATGACGATTGAATTAACATCAAAGATTAGGTTTAAATAGGAACATTTGTCACCTTATTACCCACAAGAGAATGGTCTGGTAGAATTTGTGAATAAGTCTCTAAATATTGTTCTTTAGCGGATGATCAATTTGTAAAGTCAAATTGGAATTTGATGTTATATTCGACATTGTGGGCCTATCGAACTTCTGTAAAGACTACTACTAGTTTTTCACCTTTTCAATTCATCTATGGGCTGAAAGAAGTCTTACCCATTGAGTGTCAGATCCCTTTTTTAAAGTTGGCAGTGGAACTACTTCCCAACACTACGCCACTTAAGGAATGTCTTATATATCTCGAGCAGCTCTATGAGCACCGTCGTGATCCAGCCTTGGCTAACAAGGCTCATAACAAATGAGTCAAGTGTCAATATCATCGATATATCCGCCCTCATATTTTCTCTGAAGGCGATCTTTTCCTAGTCTATGAACAAGACAAAGATCTCCTGGGGGTAGTCAAGCTCAAACCCATGTAGTTCATACCTTTCATTGTGAAAGATGTCATAGAGAAGGGTTCTTACCGTATGGTTGATTTCTAGGGAAATTCCTTAGTGAAGCCTAGAAATTTTCTCTACCTTAAGAAGTACTACTCTTAGGTTGGTCACCTGGGTGGCTTCTTGTATATATGTATAGTATTTTATACATTTTCTTCTTTTTTCATTTTATGGATGTGTAGTTATTTATGTCTTATTTTTCACTATGGAAGATGTCAAGTGAATCAGAGGTTTCCTTTGGGTTCACGGATGGCACTAGCCGACACACTCAAAGGATTGATTCTGCATCTTGGGTATTTTCACCCCTGTAGTCTAGTTGCTATCTTTCGGAGGTATTTTTCTAGGAGACATAGCCAATAATGTTGTAGAGTACAATGCAATTATAGAATTTATATTTGATGCTTTGTCACATGGCATTTCTCACCTTCGAGTTTACTTAGATGTTCAAATGGTTGTGTCCTAGTTAAATGGGGTTTACCGCTTTATGATCCCACTCTTCACCAACAATTCCTTAGGGTATGTCTCTTAGAATGATCTTTTGATTATATTACTTATATTCATGTTCCTATGAGATTTAATCATTTAACTGATACTCTAGCTAATCAATTTTTAGATTTCCATCACATGTAAAAGTAAAACACACACATACACATGTAAATACATTTGTAAATATGTCATCCATAAAAAAATAAGGATGTGTGTATATATATATATATATATATATAGATAGATAGATAGATAGATATCCAAAAATGGTGTCATGAGTACAAAGTGGGCATGAAAGCCTCAAAAGTAATCAGTATACATCGTTGATATTAATCCCTCAAAATACATAGTACAAAAAAGTTCCCTCGGTACGTAAGTAGTGCAACTATGTCTTAGGTTTAGGCCTATTGGCCCTGCTATAGTGGACAACAATGTTCACAAGATGACAGAATAACTAGACCCAGGTTTGAGGCACCCCTACTACATGTGGTTGCATCCTTAGGGGGACATCCTCGATCTTAGCCATAGGAACTGTGTGAGTGAGAGCAATGATGTTCCTCTCTAATCTTCGTAGGACTCTATCAACTTCTCTAGTTGGAGGTCCTCCTGCAACTTTTGGTCCTCCTACTATTGCTGGTCCTACCTCTGGTCAAGGACAACGCCTGGTCCTGGAGAAGTCTATTAGTCAAACATGTCCCATGTCTGTTCATAATAGATTTGTAGGTTATTACTCTAACACACACATAAAAAGGATAGATATAAAAATTTTAAAAAATTTATAACTTCAAAAAATATATGTTACCTATCTCGTCGTGCTCCTTGCCAAAGGGCACGAGCATGTCGGGATCTCTAAGGAAGATAATCCCTGCATACAAATATTCCTCTATGACTAGGATCTGACATTCTCACGAGTCGAAGAATCTATCATTGAAGGCCTCTTCGCTCCTTCCTCCACCCTGTCTAGGCAGTAAGACCTCCCACCTGCATAATGCTGTGAAGGAGGTAATATGCCCCTGCACTGTCTCTCTCGGATTGAGACTAGGCACCCTCTCAAAGAAAAAAATTTCATAAGCCACATTGTTTTAGCGTAGAAACCACCATAGGTTCCTACTCGACCAAGACATCCAACTCCTCATGTTCCCTCTCTCTCCAGTGCACATACATCCTGTCACACACAAAAATTGGAGAGGGTTTAGTAGTTGTGTTTTATTTTTTCAAAACAAAAGGAGGTATACATGATCTATAGTTTGAATAATCACATATGTACTCAAGATATTTATTACTATTCTCAAGTACATACACGGGATAACCTTGGAAAGTCCGCGTACACACAGACGTGACCCTTTTACAAGGGCACGCACCTCCCAAACTAAAAATTAAATGCAAATAAATTAATTTTTAAGGAAGGAGGGATTTATACTTACTTGGTCCAAATGGGATGATTTTCCATCCACCGTAGCTCCTGGAATTTGTGCTTTTTATAAAGAGGGTTTTTTAATTTTTGTTAATTTCCAAATTGCAATGGTAAAAGTGAGTTGTCCACCTCTATTTATAGACCTTTTTGGCCCATTTCCCCCTAATTTGGTCCCCTTTTTCACTTTTCTTGTCTTGGTGGCTACTTGATTTCTCTTTTGAGTTATCTTTCGATCATCCTAATGGACTCATCCTTGCATTTTGGTGATTTTTTGGGATTGGTTACATTTATATCACCACATGGTAAAAGTCCATTTTTCCAGCTTTGGCATATAAGTTAGGTTTTCACTCCCACCTTTTTGCTTATCATTTTCTTTTCCAATTTTCCATAGGATCAATCCCACCAAAATGAGACACATAACCTTCTATATTGTTTTAGAAGTGTTGTAATTAGATGGTAGAGCCTACCTCTACATGGAATCCCTAGGTAGATACTTTGTTGCATTTTGGCATCCATGCTATGATTTTTGACAATAGGCTTAGGATTCCTTGTTATTCCCACCATGATTACATATTGAAGCTACATTCCTCTTGTTAATCATCATTCTTGGCCTTACCCATGGGATTAACTAATTAGCATGCTTTGTTGTCTTTCAATCTCACTTTAAATTTTGAAAGAAACATCCAATGAGATTGTATTTATTCTTTTCGATCTCATATGGATTACTTGAGAAAAGTAGCCCCCTTGGAGTCTTCTACTTTTTAGACTCTCTAAAATTGAAAATATTTCTGAGCGATCTTGTTTCCCTTCACGCTCGCCAAACTCAAATTTGAAGGAACATCTGTCTAGAGATAGTTTACCCCTTTTCCGATCTGGATGGCTAATTTTACGAATGAAGGTATTCTCTAGGAACTTCGTTTCGCTAGAATAGTATTCGCAGGTGTAAGTTTAACCCTTTTTCGGGCATGAGGGACTAAATTTTCGAAAAGGGAACATTCTCCTTGGTTTTGGTTTATCTATTCTTGAGGCCTTGGAGATTACTTATGAAAAAGGAACCCCCCCAGAGTCCATAGTTAAGCTCTTTTCAGACTCCCTAAATATGAAAATATCATTGAGTGAACTTGTTCCTTCACACTCATTAAATTGTTATAGAATAACATCTACTTAGCATGAGTTTAACCCTTTTTCTAGCCAGTATATTATTCAGGAAAAAGTCACGCCTCGAGAGATTTGTCTCATCGGGAGAGTTCTCCTCAGTTATATTTTATACTTTTTTGGGCTAAGGAGACTAAACCTAGAAAAAGGTCATGAGTCCATAGTTAATCCCTTTTCAGAATCCTTAAAATTCAAAATATTGCTGAGTGATCTTGTATTTTTCACACTCGTTAAAATGGTTTTGAAGAGACATATTTTTGGTATAAGTTTAACAGTTTTTCAAACAGAATAGACTAATTGTGAAAAAGGAACTCCCTGGAGTCTTCTTTTTGTGTTTTTTTATCAGACTCTCTAAATGTGAAAAAAACCACCAAGATTACCTTCTCTGGGCTCATAAAAATTCACATGGAAGGAGTCTTTTTGTGTCATGTTTAATCACATTGCATGTGTCATTTTTTCATGTTTGTCCTAATTTTGGCTCCATGTTGCTCCAAATTGAACCTTTAAATCATTCCTTATACACAATCCTTGCAACATTGTTTTCCTTTGCGATCCACCACCTTGACTGATGGAGGGATTTTCCCCGAGTGTCCTTATCGTGCACATGTCTCTTTACCTTGAGCATCATTATGTTCCATGTGCTTGGAGCAAATTTTCTTTCTCATGACATTCATTCCTCGTTTATAATGTAACATTATTTTATTCCTTTTCAAGCTCGTTAAAAATTTGAAAAGAAAAAAAAAACAAACATTCCAAAAAGAGAGGACGGAAAATATACATTATTTTTTTGACAGTAAGATAGTCACCCTTGGACAAAGCACATCCTTATATTTTTTCTCCAAGAATTCGGATCTAGTATGACATTAAGAAGTTGTTCTCGCTACATATATCTATTTACTCCTTTGTTTGCTTAATCTTCCAAACATATGGAGAGATTGTGGTGCCTCTTGCATCACAAACTTATGTCAATGTTACGCTTCCTGACTCTGATCATCTTTCGTGATTTTGTCTAAGGAAATTTCTATCCAATCTGAGTCATACATTCTAGAATTTTTCTTTTCAATTTCATGATTCGGCCATCCCGTGATTCTAGTCAATTTCGGATTCAAAATTGAAGAAGTTTTGTTCTTGATGATCAAGATCCTCGAGTCGTTCCCTGACGACATGTTGAAGACCTCAGAGTAGTGAGTCTTACACTCTTATTTTACTGCTACCTTAGTTGTTGAATATATTGAATTTTTTGCTCGAGCTATGAAGTCCTCATCTCCAACCACAGGTTTTAATGCTTCTTGAATATGTATATTATATTGTACTTGAATATCATCAATTCATTTTGAGATGTATATCCGATTTGTATTTCTCACGGCTAAACTTTACATAGAAATTTATATGACATGGATTTGCAGTGTACTTGATTGACAACCATGATTAGTTCATCCTGAGCATGGGTATGCCCTCCTTAGAGAGATTATTATTGTTTTTCATATAGTGACCTCTCAAACTGCAGTCCTGAGCTCACTCGACTCCATGCCTTCCCACTAGTACAGATATTGTAATGTTTTTCAACCATATATTTCCCTTCTTACCTCACACATTAGGGGGTATCTATTATAGCCATAAAATTCCCTACTTATGCATACATGGCATTGACCTTTTTGCTTGCACAATTTGTCAAATTACTACTAAGGAACTCTCTTTAAAAAACCATTTTTTGGAGCATGTACATGCCCTACAGTACTACTGCCCATGTAAATATTCTATATACATGCTATACAACCCACATACATATGCTAGTTGCATAATAAACAAGATACGATTACCAACAAAAGTTGCAAAAAATATAAAGTTGCAAGGAATTCAACGAAGTTAATGGGCTATTGGAGGTTTCCTAACCAATTGACCCACTGTAGCCAGTCCCCAAACTGAATAACTATCCTTTTTTCATATAAAATGATCTCTTGGGGTCCCATTCCAACATAAAGCATGAGACTAAATAAACTCTATCAAAATCCCTTCCCCCTCTTATTCCAAATATTGTAGCCCTTTCTGAGATTTGGCCTCAATATTCCCTCTCTAGCCCTTTCTCCTATACAATCCCTTCCATTTCCCTAAAGTGATGAGTTGATTGTGAGAGAAGGATTTGGGATGATGCACTTATAGAAACATTAAGAGGATCCATGAATTGTTTCATGGAGCATCAACTGTTGAAGGTTGTAACTTTTAATCTTCATACTCAATAAAAGAATCCGTTTCTTGTCCCAAATATCATGTGTTTATGATTTTCATTTGATTTATTCATAATGGTTTCTATCTAATCCTAATATTGATGAGTAAAGATAGAATATTTGTAGCATTTTTTTCCTAAGTGTTCTTGTAGGTAAGCTTTTGGAGGAGACTAGCAACCTCACAAGCTACAAAGGTGGACGAGGTCTACATCAAATGTTAGGACCAAAGTTACTACCTTTGACCTACTTTCCTATCTATTTATGTTCATCCATTTAGAGTGTTTGGGGTAGTTTAGGAATAGGATTGTATTTTAAGGGAGATCATATCTCTAAATGTACTTTTAACCTGCTATAGCAATAGGGTGATTTTCCCCACTAGAGCTGAGAGTTTGTACTCCATTTATGACAAGAAAATGATGGAAATCATGCATGCGTTGACAAAATTCAGAGAATATTTGGTTGGTAGAAAATTCATAGTCAAAACAAATCATAATAGCTTAAAGTATTTCCTTGAGCAAAAGGACCTTAGTGACCACCAACAGAAATGGGTCACTAGTGTATTTGGGTCAAATTTCGACGGTGCGTTCAACGCAATTGCCACTTTCTATTGTCGGAAGACCAACAAACCTCGAACCCCCTCAAACATCGTTTCACATGACGTCGTTTTTCCAACTAACTAGTTTTCATCGGTATTGCAACGTTATATGACACCATGTGTCATCATAAATTGGATTGTCCAAATGTGGCAAGACCAACGTTTCAAACGTGGCAAGTGAGACATTTCAAATGTGGAAAGACGAATGTTTCAAACGTGGCAAGTGAGACGTTTCAAACGTGGCAAGATCGATGTTTCAAACATGGAAAGTGAGACTAAATAAACTCTACCAAAATCCCTTCCCCCTCTTATTCCAAATATTGTAGCCCTTTCTGAGATTTGGCCTCAATATTCCCTCTCTAGCCCTTTCTCCTATACAATCCCTTCCATTTCCCTAAAGTGATGAGTTGATTGTGAGAGAAGGATTTGGGATGATGCACTTAGAGAAACATTCAAATGATCCCTGAATTGGTTCATGGAGCATCAACTATTGAAGGTTGTAAGTTTTAATCTTCATACTGAATAAAAGAATATGTTTCTTGTCCCAAATATCATGTGTTTATGATTTTCATTTGATTTATTCATAATGGTTTATATCTAATCCTAATATTGATGAGTAGAGATAGAATATTTGTAGCATTGTTTTCCTAAGTGTTCTTATAGGTAATCTTTTGGAGGAGACTAGCAACCTCAGAAGCTACAAAGGTGGACGAGGTCTACATCAAACGTTAGGACCAAAGTTACTACTTTTGACCTACTTTCCTATCTCTTTATGTTCATCCATTTAGAGTGTTTGGGGTAGTTTAGGAATAGGATTGTATTTTAAGGGAGATCATAGCTCTAGATGTACTTTTAACCTGGTATAGTAATAGGGTGATTTTCCCCGCTAGAACTAAGAGGTTGTACTCCATTTATGAAAATGAAATGATGGAAATCATGCATGCCTTGACCAAATTCAGAGAATATTTGGTTGGTAGAAAATTCATAGTCAAAACAAATCATAATAGCTTAAAGTATTTCCTTGAGCAAAAGGACCTTAGTGAGCGCCAACGGAAATGGGTCACTAGTGAATTTGGGTCAAATTCCGATGGCGCGTTCGACGCAATTACCACTTTCTATTGTCGAAAGATCGACAAACCTCGGACCCCCTCAAACGTCGTTTCACATGATGTCATTTTTCCGACAAACTAGTTTTCGTCGGTATTGTGACATTATATGGCACCACATGTCATCATAAATTGGATTTTCCAAACGTGGAAAGACCGACGTTTCAAACGTGGCAAGTGAGACATTTCAAATGTGACAATACCGACGTTTCAAACATGGCAAGTGAGACATTTCAAATGTGGCAAGACTGACGTTTCAAACGTGGCAAGACCGACATTTAAAATGTGGAAAGTGAGACATTTCAAATGTGGCAAGAGAGACGTTTCAAAGGTGGCAAGAGAGATGTTTCAGGCGTGGCAAGAGAGACGTTTCAAACGTGTCAAGAGAGACGTTTTGAAGGTGGCAAGATCGACGGGACGAGGTATTAGCTCCAACATGGTTTCTATGGGAGTGACACTCTTAGACGTGGCAAGAACAACGTCCATCAAGTGGAAACAACAATGGCCTAGAGTTACTAGCTCCGACGTGGTTTCTATGGGAGCGACAATATTGGAGGTGGAAAGAGAGACGTCTTGGACATGGAAATAACGACGAGAAGAGAGTGAAAGACGTCACAATTGCCACCTTTGTGTAGGTATTTAAAAAAAAATACAATATCAATATCAAGACCTAATAGTCATTCCAAGCCCAAAGGAGGAGTAAGTCATATAGGTGTCAGCGAGTGACCCACTTAATAGTTTCCTTAGGCTTTCCCTCGCACTAAAATTTGGGTTTTTTCTTTCGAGAGTGTCTAAGAGATAAAAAGACCCAATATGGTGAATGAATTGACATTAAGTTCACACACGTCTAATAGATCCTTCAAACTTTTACCCAATGAAACATGTTGTCACAGCTTCTATCCTAATGAGATTACTCTTGGTATCATCTCCACAAGAATGAAGACTTAAAATATGAGGTATGCAAAATTTGTGCATGGAAAATCACTTTAAAAATGAACTTGTGTCCAAATACATGTTCATCTTCTCTTCTTTAAATGATGTCCATAGAAGAACCATACAAAATTAATCAAACCTACCAACTAATAATATCATAACCATTATGGAATTTCAATGTCGAACATAGACAAGTTATCACATATCAAGAGAACATCAGTTTCCCCGAAAATCACTTCCAAAGTTTCTCCTTGAGGTTAAGAATTATCAATGTTTAAGAACATGAGTAATGATGAAACTGGACCAAACCATGTTCTGATGCCAAGCGCTATATGCTCTGTATAGGCCTTTCTTTTGTGTATGCCGAGGGGTTTGACATAACACTCATGGAGTACATGAACCACTTTCTTCAGATGAAGAAAAGATTTTATATCGCCTACAATGTCGAGGATATATAAAACTTAACTAAAATTTCAACCTTTGAGCTTTGTCCATGATTAAGAGCTCCTTAATTTTTAGCCTCAGAGGTAACCAAAGCAATATGTAATATATTAACATGAACCTCCAAAATTGTGAAGCAGAAGGTTAAAAGTCCAAACCAAACTACACAGTAAATAAATAGTAATATGGCAGTTGATATTTGTACGATGCTTATTTTATGAACTTGCTGACTTGTTGAACAAACTTTCGTTCAAGCCTTCAGTCATGCCAGAGATACTCAAATCAGCATGAATGGGCAAGTTACCAACAGAAACTAAATTTGTTAATTTCAGGGAACGTACTCTGATACAATGTTAATTTCAGATCATGGTAACCAGATTTTGCATTTGAAATTAACCTAAACAATACTAGGTATCTAAAAATTGAAAACCTCCAAAAAAACGAGCAACTTCTGAATAAGGTAATCTACAAAAGCATATTGTCGGAAATACGAACAACGCAAACAAAAAACTCAATGCTCAACACAACATCCATCTTCTATTGAAAACTGAAAGAAGAATTACATCGCTATAGCTCAAAACAAAAATAAGCTAACTAACACAATGGTCCACCCAGCATCTCCTATATAGACTAGGAGAAACCAGGATTACAATCAATGCTCTCCATCCTTGTGGAGGAGGCCCCACACATCCTTGGGGACATCTCCCTCAGGGACATTCTAGAGGAAATTAAATATCTAGCATAAATGCATGATGTGCTCACCATTTCAAGGTAAGAGTTGATGTGTCAAGGATGCCTTGAAAAAATGTACCATAACCATAACCAACTGGCAATTTCATGATTACTCACATTCTATATTATGTTTATTTGATTTCTATATGACGAATGGATTATATTTTAAACATCATATGTTTATGTCGTGAATATTGTTAAGTATTCTTTAGAAGTCATGTCCTTGAGGTCTGTATTTATTTCACACAATAATGAAAATATGCCACGAGACTCTGCTTTCTCGAGCATACCATGTTTCCATAAAAAAATAGTACTCCAGAAAATTGTGAGGGGAGAATAATATAGATGTTAAAGGAAGTTCGAAAAAACTCCACATATGTAGTTTTCCATTGTCCCCAAGGAAAATAATATCATGCAAAAAATAGATATGAAGGTGATAACCTCTCATCTCAGCAAGCTCCATCTACTATCAAGTGATGAATAAGATGTGGATTTGAAACAACAATGGTTGTTTCCTAAAATTTTCTATGAACTATACATGAAAGACACACAATATCCCTAAATAGCAGGAAAAAACAATAAAATTTTTATCATCCATTTCCAAAGAGATCAACCATAACATTTACCAGTAAAAAGTTCCTATAATATAGCATATTGTGACCTCTAGTTAGTATAAAGACTCAAAATATACAGTTTAGGATGTGCTTCACAAATTACTATAAATTTTTATCCAAAAATTCATTATCCCAACTAACCACAGTCTAGGGAATGCAAAAATTTAATCCCTAAATAATTTCTAGTTTCTAGCTTTCAAAAAAAATCCAATGCAGATGCAAATATTGGTGATGCATAGGTAAACCACACTTCAAAAGTAGAATCTGAAGCAGGTGTAATCAAAGGCAATAATAGGTCCCAACTAACACCACAAATCCTTTATATCTAACAGCTGAGTAACATTGAATCTCGTTTATCGTGCATGCTCGAAGGATGCCAGATATTCCACAGGCATTCTACAAAAAATTGAAGAACATTAAATTCAAGAAATCCAACTCAACCCTTAAGATCAAACTCATCTATAGAAGTTATGACGTACCTTTTAGAGAACTTATAGCAGTTAAAGCACATTTTGCATCAATAAACTCCACAAAACACAAAACATAAGGCTCTCCACCAGCCTATACATATCAAAGACATATGGAATCAAACAAATGCAAACTGAAAAATAGATTCAATACTATAAAATAAGATAGTTGAACATGTTTCTTAATAGGAAACATTTAAAAATATTTGGGAATGCTCTTAATTGCCTAAGATTTATAGAAAATTTGCCTTAATAATTGAATCCTCTAAACAATCAGTTTGTTGACTACTGAGCAATTTAGAATTATGTTCCCACACTACCTCTGAAATAATTATGCATCTATATTGTTTAAGAACAAGTAGAGAGAAAAGGGTGTATGCATCATTGCCTAAAGGTTTCTATACTAGCTCTTATAGGTGGTATGATAGTCATGTCAAAGATAAGGGATATAGATATAGATGATTCACTAGGCCTAGCTCTTGTCATAATGGACTGCTACTATAATAGGGATTGTATTAAGAGTATTTTTTTACTACTGTTGTTATAGTTGACTGGTGGGAGACATTAGTAAAGCCACAAATGCTATATGGCACTCTTGAGTCCTAATTATTGTCTTATGTCTACCACTGTACAACATGTTGTAATGAATTCAATCAGTTAAACACCCAGAATAATTCTATTAAGAACTGCCATCGACTGCCACACTTGTAATGTAGTTACCTATTATTCCCTCGGCCAGTCATAAGTAGGACATTGTAGAGCGGAACATCAAGAAAGCAGAGAACAATTGGAATGAGTAACATATGAGATTTTGTATCATGAGACCAAACTTTGATTAGACAGAAATTATGTGTTCAAATTTAACCTTTAACTGTTGCACTTCCAGACATGGATGAGTTTCTCTGAAGTTATCTCACCTATTGATACAATTCCTAGGACAATTAAATACTATGAGACTTCAACATAGAAAAACAAAATGAATACTAGAAATGAGTTAACAGAGTTATGGAACAAAAATATCAACCCTCTTGGAACAATTACATATCCCAAATTATTATTGTTTTCGTCTACTAAACAAGGGTTGCATGGAAATGCAGTCCCTACCGAATTAGTTGGGAAATACCCACTATTATCAACAGTTGAGTACAATTGAGTAAGTAATGCGCCTGAGCAAAACAATTTACATAACTATGTGGTATTAATGGCTTGTTGCATTGCATTCAAGAAAAATCTCTTATATCCTTTGGAATCTTTGTCTCTAATCTCTTTAGCCTTTTTTTTACAAAAATATCAGAAGAGAAAACTTTGAAGATTTGTCAGACGAGCCTTAAGGGAAACCTTCTTGAAAAAATTTCCAAGGAATTAGAATGTTGAATTTCCTTTCTGTAGGTGACTCATCATTGATTAAATTCAGAATCCAAATTTCAAGGAAAAGATGATGATTCAATTCATAATCCAAATCTTAGGGAAAATGCAACGATTCAATTCAGAATCCAAATCTCAGGGAAAATATTTCGTAACAAAATATAAAATACCAATACCAATACCACAAAAGACCTTTACAACAAAAGGACTTTGTGCAATGTAAGGAGGAAAAAATATCTTTGCACTGGCAGGAGCAAGATACAAAATCTCCATTGATATTATGACTAAAAAGACGACAATGCATAAGACTATTCATAAAGAGTCTGGTAAGACTATTCATAAATTTGTAGTTAAAATCTTGATACGGTTGATAGATTAATGGAAACAATTTAGTTTTCTGTGAATGATTACAATTAATGAGGGACAATATTAGAACATCATTATTTTGTGCATCAATCAAATGTCATCCCTTAACAATGTACAGAGTTAACTAAATGTGCACACACCACAAACAGTTTGATGTGCACAGTAGTCAATCTTTTCCATATCTAGAATTAGATACAATTCAGACAGGATGTGAGTAGATTAGTGCCGAAAAATAGTTGATCAATACACAATGTTTTGGTTGTATCCAGTCAACTATCTTTTGGCTATATAATCTACAGATTGTGTAATTCATGAAAATTCCTATGATGTTTAGGAGTCAGCAACCTTTAAACGGATAAACTCACTAAAAACATGATGCCTTAAGAACTAGAAGACTTACTTGAGGTCTGCTTTAGAGTAGCCTGTGTGAAGAGTAAGTGTGTTACTCCAACATGGATCCTTCTTCAAAGTGCACTGAGCAGTGTAGACAACAACAACAATGAGCATTAAAGGACTGTATTTGATCATTTTGTAATGAAGCAAACACAGTTCAAGCAAGTAGAATGATAGATTTTCCATCTGAACCATTGTGATAATAAATTTGATTTTTTAGCAGTACAGGAAAGGATTATTAGGAAACACAATGAAGAAAAGATATTTAAACCATAAAGATGTCTCAATTTTCCAGAGAAATTTTGGAAGTCAATTTGATCAATACATCAGAGGGTCATTCTAACAATACAAAAGAAATAGTGGGGTTCATCCCTTTACCACTTTGTCAGGACCAGCTGCCTTCTGAAACCTGACAAGGAATACATATGGATTGGGAACGATAAGATTGAATTTTAGTCGATTTAATATCCTACGCTCCTGCCAAGTGATATTATCAATGTATCAGTCTAACTGCATCTTTGGAAACTGTTGTAATTTAATTAAACATAAAGATATAAGTTATAGCTAATTACCTTGGCCACTATCATTTTGGATGTGTATTGTTTTGCTGAGATGCAGACTAATTCATTGACCTGCAACCACATATGAATGAGTTCTTCTTATGTCAATATTTTGTAAGCTGTTATGCGATATTGTCTTTGCAATACTGTATTTCTTCTCTAGGAGCAGACATCGTTCTTGTCCCTATTGAAATAGTGTGTGCTTATGTGTAATTTTCAACAGCCAACCATGTCTTCTATTAATTAGATATATACAAAAGTTTTCCTTACACTCATGCTTAAGGATGTCAATAAGTCATCGTACTTAGGAAGCCCAGATATCTTGATATTTGCAAGCTATAACCATTGCAGTGATACCCACTAATTGTAATTTCCACTTTCTAGCACTCCGAAGAGAAAGGTATTTATCAATGATGTACACAGTGAGATACAATGTCTCTGTCATTAGTTCAAATTTCAGATGCACCTGCAAAATTTAAGATTTTGAAGTGAAGCCTAAGAAATTGCCCATATAAATATCTTCTAGATCTAATATTCGCAGGAGACGAAATTAGCATAGGAACAAATTTGTACCTCTATCAACCAATCAATCAGGATTTCCATCATCGCCTCAGTGATTTCAACATGCTTCCTTTTCATATAATCTGGAGGTATACAGCTCATGTTCTGGACATACGGGGCTACCAATTATTACTAAAAGAAAATAAAAATGTTACCTTCACATTCAAATAAATCTGCAATCATTGACAGAGAAACATACCTCAATATTCTTGTAGAACTTGTATATGTCTTCAACATATTCCACAACTGCCAATTGGTTTTCAAGGTCTCCATCATCAATGCTAGGAAGAACCTCGTGGAAGTCACCGCATGCATCCTGAAATACCCCTATCAAGATTATCAATCATTTTCATCCAACTTGCATCATAAATAAACACAAATCTATCCTACAGCTATAAATTGTGTTGATATGGGTACCTTTGGCTTGTGTATATTTGGATTTGAGCCAATACTTAAAACAAGAAAAGAATCAAAGAACTAATAGAACTTAATCAATAAGACAGACCTCACTTTTAACTGTTAGCATTGTAGTGCTTTGGGTTTCTTTGCTTTGAGTTGGCTAGGTGCTTTTAATCCCCCATCTTGTGCACTTGACTCTATACTATATTGATAACAACAACAATATCCTTTTGAGTAGCATTGGCATTTTCAGTATTCCTTCTGATAGTATGCCTCTATTTGTTTCCCCGGACTACCTTTTCCTCTGCTTTTGCTTCTTCCCTCACAACAAAACTATTTGCTTGGGATCGCTAGAATCAAAATGGAAAAAATAAAGAATGAGATTCCCTTCTTAGGCTCACAGAAAATAGAGAAGAGAATGAGGTCACAAGACTAGTCATAGAAGAATAGGAAGAACCTCATGGAATTCATTGTATGCATCCTGAAATACCCCTATCAAGATTATCAATCGTTTTCATCCAACTTGCATCATAAATAAACACAAAGCTATCCTACAACTATAAATTGTGTTGATATGGGTACCTTTGGCTTGTGTATATTTGGATTTTAGCTAGTACTTAAAACAAGAAAAGAATCATAGAACTAATAGAACTTAATCAATAAGACAGACCTCACTTTGAGCTATTAGCATTGTAGTATGTGACTGTGCTCTGGGTTTCTTTTCTTTGAGTTGGTTCTGGGTATTTCCCAACTAATTCGGCATGAAATAAATTGTTATTATTTAGATTTTTATTTTTATAATTTTAGAGTTTCTCTATTATCCCATAATTTCTCTGATATTCCATATGCCTATCTTACTACTTTTTCCACACATACACATTAGATCCATTTTAGAACTTCAATCTCTCATTGCAATCATAAAAATCTATTACAAAGCAATTGTTAGAAATGATGCACATAATTACTGCACATTCCAAGAACCCTGAGTGAATACTTCAGATTTTATGTAAGAGACCTGTCACCTAGATAATTAGCCCAAAATCCATAAAGCGTGGAAATCAAATAAAATTGTTAAAGAATGAATGAAATCTTCCCACACTGACTTCAAATCGATCTTTAGGGATAATAATTTTTCTCATGTTTCCATGAGAAAGGAAAGTGTTGGAAGTCTATGAAAAGTTATGAACTTTGGGACTAGACCTTTGTTCAAGAACTAATACCTGACACTGACTTCAAATCGATCTTTAGGTTTTCTCATGTTTCCATGAGAAAGGAAAGTGTTGGAAGTCTATGAAAAGTAATGAACTTTGGGACTAGACCTTTGTTCAAGAACTAATACCTCTGCATTTGTTAGTTACTTGTACTAGATTATAGCATTACTCTTCAACCTTACTTTGTGGATGTAGGGATAAATTTGTGCTGAGCGCTTATCTGATACTCAATTCAGATTCTATATTCTTCTTTAGGATCTATAAGTTAGTGTTGTCTGGAATAATTGATACTCACTTCAGATTCTAGATTCTTCTTTAGGATCTAGAAGTTAGTGTTGTCTTGAATAATTGGTCTTGGGTTGCCTTGTACAAATTCTGATCCTAATATACCCTAAAAGGTTGAAATAAAAGGAAGTCAACATTCCAGTCCAACGTTACTTCATCACCTTCTCCTGCTAGAGTAGTGAAGGTTAGGAAGGGAACAATATTTACCACAATATCCCTAGAACATATGCCTCAATTAAGTTCCACCATATTTTGTCACCTTGAAATGATTCGATCACACTCGGTTGTAGAGATATGTAGAGATATGGGATATTTGAAATCTATGATATCCCATGATTTCTTAGATGAATCCTAAAAAAGAAATAGAGTGCAAGTCCAATATCATGTTTGGAGTTGCTACTCTGGATATTTCCTGCACCAAACTAACTTTGCAAGTGTTGTTCATCTAGCTCTGAACAATGCAAGTCTATTATGGGGTTATTATAGCTCCCTCCCAGCGGTTCTTCTCTCTTTCTCACAAATCAACCTTGGAAGTGAGCTTTATTCCATTAACTGCCTATTCTATACTGAATAGCCTATATGGCCTCCTATAATCATTGTGCATTTTGATATTTCCTTTGTTAGAAACTTATAAAATTTGTCAGGAAAACAAATTCTATTTCATGTTTAGATAAGCCTTTTACTTTGTCCTTTCTATTACTATCAAGGTATTTCCACTATTTCAACTATTCTTTGTTTATGATTTGTGAACTTTGTCTATTTGATTTGATTCTTCCTTCTTGTAGTTACGACCAAAATAAAGAGTAGATAATATCATCCTAGCAGTTCAACATAAGAAGAAACATAGTTCTAAAGATAATGGTATATAACAGAACAGAAACAAGGTATGATAATGCACTCAGAGATAAGCCTAGTTCCATTATGGTAAACTGTAGCTTAGAAACATGCAAATTAAACCAAAATATCCTCATTTTTTCCAAATGAAAAAGTCAACTTTATTTATCAAGTTGAATCAAAGTTACATTTCAAAAGTGCATAGGAGCACTGAGAGACCAGAGAAAAAAATATTACGACTGCTCGTAACACAACAATCCTTGTAATCTGCCTGATGTATTGTACCATATCTTTTTATGGTCTTTGTTGGTCCTTGTAACCTGAAACGGATAACCATTGACTTATAGCCAGACAACAGAACTACAATAAAAACATCATCTGAATAGATGTCTGGAAAAAGGTGTCCGGTTCTCATCTACTTCTATTATTTGATAAGAGACATGTGTAATCAGGAAATGAAAGCAATCTGCATCAAGAAGTTGTAGGTTCAATAGCCCTAGGGGCATACTCAGCCATCTGCAATGTAACGAACCTGCTTAAATAGATGTATATGATTATTAATTATAATTAAATTAATAATATAATTGTCCTAAAAGATTAGCTAAATAAAAATTATTTCTTAAAATAACATTAACAAACTAGAGTTGGGCAATGGGTCCTCGCAAGAGGCCCACGTGCCCCCTCCTTCCTGCTTACTCTTCATACCTAACCCTAAAACCCTACACCTGCCAGCTCTTTGAACCCTACGTGTCCTTCAAACCTAACACTCCATCACTGTCGCCTCTCTCTCCCTACGTAAATGCACCCTCGTCTCCTCCCTCTTTGCTACAGTGGCAGAGTTCTAGTAATGGCCGCGAGCTCCTCCCCCTTGGCAATGTGTTGAGCAATGGGTTTAGTGATTGTTTGTTGCGTTCTTTGCTCCATCGAGCTTGCTTCGCAATATAACCTACTACAATGAATTTTACTCATGAAAATGGAATTTTTGGGGTGAGTTGCGAGTTGGTTGGTGCCTGTAGTTGCTTGCCGGTGGCGTGTTTGTAGTTGTAGTTGTTATGAACTTCATTTTCCATTAAACGCTTCCACTCCATTCAACTTCAAATTTCATTTTCCATTTACACTTAACACCTCCACTCCAGTGCACTCCAAGATGTATGGAAGGAATGCAGAACATTGTATTATCTGGTCAAAATTAACAGACCATTCATTGTTCCACTGTGTCTGATCTAGGCGCTAAATCATGGAAAGTAGACAAGGGAATAACTAAAGTCAGGAGCAGAGGGAGTCAACAAAGAACCCTGAGGATATCATTGCATTTGTAAGTTGTTTCATTTAATTTTAAATGAGTTGGGCTTAACCCACACACCCAACCATCCACACGCACATTTGAACAACACGTAGATGGTCTCTCATTTTCTATAAAATCAATAACGGAAATTGCAGAATTTGGTATGTCTTTCTGATTTGGATGTTATTTTTTTTTTCAATGGGTGATTTTTTTTTTTCTGGTTGTTTAAGAATTCCCAACTGCAGTGCCAACCATGCAGTCATGATATACTGCATTGATTTGAGTACTCTGACATTATTTCCAGAGTGGGTCATTATTTTCTTGTGTTCAGTTTATCCAACTACACTTTAGATCGTCTGTTTCACTCTTCTCTTTGTAGCCCATTGAATTCGTGCTTAAGAATCCCTTCGCCTCGACATGATTGATCTCTTCGCCCCTATAAGCTAAAGGACACTAGAAAGGAGATAGGTTATAATTTCCTCTCAATCCAAGCCTGCATTCAGAATCGATAGAAAAGCCATCAATCAAAGGTAGGTTGTTGCCTTCTTATTAAGTTAGATTATTAATTTAATTATAATTAATAATCATATACATCTATTTAAGCAGGGTCGTTACATGCAATATATTTGAAGAACCTGAGATAACTTCTTTTGATGATATTTTAGCTTCAGCATTGAAATGACGATAAACATGATTGACAGATATTGCCTCAAAGAAGAGTGTTGCATTTTGAATCTGCTCCAAGAGGGTCCTGAGTGTCAGGTTCTACAATCTATAAGTCCCATGAACCCATTCTATAACCACTTTAGAGTCCCCCATGACTTGAATTTTAAGAAAAAATATTCCATATCCAGTTTCAGAAGGTTGAGTGGATGCATTTTGGGCCAGTTGTTTGTTCCTCGGCCTAAAAGATAATTTGACGGAACAACTTTCCCCCCCCAGGGAGGTACATAATACCGCCTGCTCCACACAGACCTGAGTTCCCTTGGCTTGCACTATCAAATAATCCCTAGGGCCCAGAGATATGAAGAACCAAAATATCTTACTTAACATAATTATAGGAAAATACAAGGACCAGTGCAACAATAATTCAATGTGTGCAATTTTCAATTAGTTCCAAAAGAATTTACTCCATAAATTAAGTTAATACTTTGTGATATATCCTTTGTGGTTATATACATATGGATCATTGACAAGCCATGAGATCAGTGGACATTAAACAATCTTTTAAAGGTCTTGTCACATTGTTCTGTCTCTTTTCAACGACAAACATGCATTTACCTTCATGACCTACATTTCCCTTCACTAGGGTTTTCCTTTACACAAGGGAAAGAAACCTATTGAAACTTGCTTTCAAATATATTTGGTAGAAACCAACTTGATTACAAAATCTAAGAGCAAGCCATATCCATTCCATTTGATTCCCACTATTCCATATCATTAAAACATATTTTATGAATTGGTAATGGATTCCCACTATTCCATATCATAAAAAATAATTTTATGAATTGGTAATGGCAAAGACCCTGGCTCTCTTTTGTCTTCATATCATTAAAATATATTTTATGAATTGGTAATGGAAAAGACCCTAGCTCCCTTTTGTCTCCATATCATTAAACAATATTTTATGAATTAGTAATGGCAGAGATCCTAGCTCCCTTTCGTCTGAAAGGCACAACCTTCTCAACTAGAAGCATGAATTGCCTAAATCTGAGGTGGTGTATCATCTAGGGAAGCAGTTTGAATCCTCCTTCAGATTATCCATGATTAGTGAAAACCATTACAAGATTTTTGCAATCTCCAAGCCCAGTGAACACAAGTAGAATCAAGTCATGTATGTGTATCATAGTTGATGGAGAGAACACACTATCCTAAGAAGGTTCCACATATCTCAAAACAATATGAAGTAACTAGCCCGGGATGGGGAACCTAGCTTAGAAGTTAATAAATGCATCTGACCCTCGCTTAAACAACTATTTATAACATTTCAGTGACCTACCATTGCACTTTGTGGTGTCTTTCTTACAGGTGTGTGCCATGAACTTCATCCAACAGTTATGAAAAAGCTTCAGGAATATCATGAACATTCCCTTTTGCTAACCAATAGCAGTGACAAAAAACTTCAGGAATATCATAAGCATTCCTTTTTGTTAACCAATAGCAGTGACAACTGAAACTGAGATATATTCACTAAATGATTTTTTTCTTTTGGCATTAGTTCTTCAGAGATGACCTCAGTTTAGAAAATAAAAGTCATTTATTCATTAGATAAAATTGTTTTTAATTTATAGTTGGCCAAGTACAATGCTCAAACATTAGTCCATGCTTATAAGTGACCCAAATTCTCATAATGACACCCATATTCTCATAATGGCTTCATAGGTCTGCACCAGCCATGTTAGGAATTTCCCTTTGGTTAGGGAATGGTGTTCTGGCATTTTACCAAATTTCATTTTCTATGATACAATTCTTCAAATACTAAAGCTATATCCATCATTTTTTCATAGGGGAACTCCCACATCTATTATCCTAGAAACAACGTTGGATGTTGTAATCATGGCAATGACATAAACTTGAGAGGGTTGAATTGAAAACCATTAAAAATCAGTGATGTGACTTTTGATACATTTCCATTATGTTAAATGCAGTTCCTTGGAGAAAAACAAAGTGTGACCCAGAAAATAAGTATGCTGAAAAGAAACTCTAGTGAGAAGGTATGGATGCCAACTAAAACCAAATCCAAGGCAGTGTGTGCACTGTTCTTAGCCCGAATAGTCTCTTCCAGTCTAGTTGCAATAGAACACTTCACAAAAGGCCCTACCCAATGTGTAAGAGCCATTTTATTGCAAGTGATCCCACTTGCACTTTAGTAAAGAGGATTTATAATCCTTGACAAGTGACATTTAAGAATGGGAATTACTAAACATTGAATATGGGTGGGGTTATAGACTTTCAGTATGTCAGGACCACAGATGAGTAATAGTCATGATCCCTGATTACCTAAATAAAGGGAGAAGCAAAAGAGACATCCAAGTGTTTTATAAAGCCTGAGTCACCAAATATATGTACCAGGTAAAAAAATGAATATTGACTTTCAGGTAATTTTTAGAAGGTATGTTACAAATTGATTTTGATTTTTAGTTTTAGTTGGTCAATGCATGTTGACTGTGAGACCACTCCTTTTCTATTGTGTGAGAATAAAAGGGTGAATTTATTTGACAAAGGAATTTGGGAATATTAAACATGTTCAATGGAATTTTTCTTTAACTGAAATTAGTTAGGATATGATTCCCTTCTTCATCTAGGTTCCACGCACCATTAGAGAAGTTCTTTGAAAATATTTCTTAGATTGCATCATTTCCATTGTTCATCGATTGATATAAAAAAATTATAGTGAAACTATTTTCAAATTTTTGCCAGCATGCCCTTTTATTTCAATATTGTTTTGGTTTGCATATGTTAATCAAATAAGATGGATGGAGACAAAGAAGAGGTCATTAGGAATTCTCCATGAAATAGATAAGGCCAGTTTATAGTCTAATATTTTTCATTGTCACATTCTTGCTATTACCACGATTATATGAAATATGCATAATATTTCTTTACTGTTTTACAGTAATTGTCTACACTTGTATGTGTATAATTTGAAATTCAATTACATGTTCAAAAGGAAAAAAAGAAAGTATACATCATTGAAAGCGTGTGAATGGTAAGTGTATTTACCTAATCATGCATGTGTGCGACCTGGAAAACTGTTCATATTTGATTAGTTACAAATATGATAGGAGTCAGTGCATTAAAAAAATACTCCATCTATATGGATCTTTGCAAGGACTTGCTTGGAGTTATCTGTCTCACTATAAGGAGACCTCACTGATTCAACTTTAAATATCACTTCGGTACATATAGAGAGACCTAGCCCCTTTTGTGCTCATTGTAACATATTTTTACACTTCCACATGTTGTGAATAACTCATAATATTGCAATCCTATTATTTGGAATCTATGTGCAGCATCATTTTTCTATATTGAGTTTGCTAAAATTCAAATCCTCGAGCTGTCTATATAATATTACAACTACTCTCCTTTTTCATGCATCCATACATTAAAATGTGTGTGTTTATGTAAATAAATACACCCATATAAGTCCACATTGATTGATCGAGATTTGAGACAGATATGGCTCTCCTCCCTCTTCCACATCTTACCTCTATATCTAGTGCTCAATAGGAATTTATAGGGCTTACCCTCTTGGTTCACTCTTCCCTTCTCACTTTCCTTTCATTTTCACTCATATCTCCTTTTCTCAGAGCTTTTGAAAGTAGCCTTGGCACTCCCTTATGTATGTGGCTTGCTTTATTTTTCTAACCCCTCTAACCTAAAATTTTGGTCATGTGTGGACATTAATAAAATTATCTGACCTTACTACATTGTATGCATGTATCCAATGTATGTTGAGAAACAGTGAAAAACTTGGCAGGAAAAACACTCGGCACCAGAAATCAATCAAAATAAGTGTTTTTCTTTTCCTTTT
>JZKD02S1458242.1:403136-427952 GCA_000966675.3 Picea glauca
CCCATTTATCACATCCCAAAATAAAGGAGGCAACCTTCATTGATAGGATCCAAATTAAAGGAAGTGATAAGAAGAAGCTGCCAAAAACAAGAAGTAGACAGGAAAGGAAAAAAAATAAGAAATACATGAAAGGGACCGTGGATATGAACAAAGATTAGAAATCAAAGGCACTGAGTAGAAGTTTCCTATCACTAATGAGAAGGAGACCTCTTTCCAAAAGATACTTGCTTTTCATAAAACAAGGAAAGATGAGAGCATTGTTTTTTATTCTAGTAGTTTGAACTCTTCTAAAAATTATGGCRTTGATTATATACCTAGCACTAATAATAAGTATCACTTCATATAAATGGTGATGAAGCATGAAGGAGGTCAAGTTGTAATTGAGGAGGTGTTGGAAGTTTTCCCAACCCTTTTTGAAGCATCATTATTATAGCAAACTCATCGCAACATCCGTCAAATGAAACATATTTATAGATTTTGTAACGTCGCAATTCCGACGTAAAAAAGTCCTAAGTGACCATTGGTATTTTGACTTGGTCCACATACTAAGGTGATCGTTGGAGGGGAAAACCTAGTTTCCAAAATGTCACAATTGTGACATACATCTTCACAAATGTGGAAAGAGAGACGTTACAGTGTAAAATGTGACAAGAGAGACATTCCAGTGGAAAACGTGGAAAGAGCGATGTTAATGTGGAAAGACCGACATTACCGTGGCAAGAGAGACGTCAACGTGGCAAGACCGACATTATCGGGCAACATGATTTATTTTTTTTATAAATTTCCTCTATTTTGGGACAATATGGACAATTTTGTCCATAACGCCGCAAATAAAACGTCAGAATTTTTAGAATATGTACTAGTGGGTGATGAAGGTTTAGGCCTTCGAATTTGACATAGAGTATTTTAAGTGGAATAAGAACATTGTGGTCAATGTGCTATCTAGGAGACCTACAACATGTTCTTCAATGGAGATTTCAGAAGATTGGAAATCCCACTTGTTAGTGGAATATTCCAAGAACAAGTTCGCTTGTGAGGTTTTGGATGGACAGGTTTCGAATGAAAGGTGCAGGGTCATTGAAGCCATCATATTCTACAAGGACATAGTATAATTAGGCCCATACTTATGACTCAAGAATAATATCCTTGCAATAGTTCATGTTTCACCATTGGTAGGCCATCAGGGGTTTTTCAAAACCTACAGGAATATCAGAGAGAGGTTATCATGGAAGGGCCTCAAACAGGACGATATGAGATACATCAGTGAGTGTGTGACTTGTCAGCAAAACAATTCAAAGTGTATGCTTCTAGTGGGGATACTTCAACCACTTCCCATTCCAGAGCATAAATGGGAGAGTATATCGATGGACTTCATCATAGGCCTACCCAAGGTCCAGGGTAAGGACTACATCTATGTAGTGGTTGACAAATTGACCAAGTTTTCACACTTCTATTCCATACTGATAGAGTAAAACACAGTTCAGGTAGCTGAGTTATTCTTCATGGAGGTCTTCAAACTTCATTTTTTGTCGAGGAACATCATCAGTGATAGGGAAAATCAGTTTATTGAGACATTTGAGAGGGATTTGTTTAGATTGGTGGGGACAGAGTTGACACCCAACACCAACTATCACCCTCAAAAAAATGGGCAGACAAAGATACTCAACAAGTGGGTTGAGGGGTATTTGAGGAACTATGTGGGTGGACATCAGAGAACATGGGTCACATGGCTACATATAGGAGAACATTTCTACAACACCACTTTCCACATGTCCATTTCCATGACACCTTTTCGAGCATTGTACGGTTATGATGCTCCCACATTGGTAGAATTGGTTTTTGGCAAGAGAATAGCTCCCAAATCCAAGGATTGGATCACCGAGTGTTAGGAGATTCTCAAGTTGCTAAAAGAGAACCTGCAAACAACACAAAATTGACAGAAGGTGAGTGTGGACAGGAACAAGATAGAGTGCAACATTGAGTTGGGGATCTGGTTTTCTTGAGACTCCAACTTTACAGAAAATCGTCTCTAAAGAAGAGTGGGGCCAAGAAGCTCAAGTCCAGATTTTATGAACCATACAGGATCATGCCTCGAGTAGGATAGGTTTCTTATGAGAGATATCTTCCATAGAGGAGAAATATTCATAATGTTTTCCATGTATATTTCCTCAAGAAGGCGGTGGGACAATTCATTAACACATCAGAGGAAATTACACCTTTGGATGATGAGGGGTAGTTGGAGCTAGTTCGAGATGAGGTGCTCGAGAAGAGAGAGCATAGGTTGAGGAGAAGGGTCATAAGGGATTTCTTGGTTAGATAGAGGGGACTTCCAGTGGAGGATGCCACATGGGAGGGAGAGCACATTTTGCAGCACCCATAAGTGATGTTGCTTGAGTATAAGAAATCTCAGAAAGGGAGGATTGTGACATCTCGTTCCCAAGAGTAGGATAGCAGGGAGTGAGTTAGTAGTCTATTTTTTCTCGTAGACTTTATTCAGGCACACACAAGGAACAAGAGGATAAATAAGGGGCGATTTAGTGGCTAAAGGATGAATTAAGCCAAGAATCATAAGAAAAGTCACTTAAGCTAAAATCAACGGAGAAATAGAATGAAAAGGTGTTGAGGGGGAGACTTAATTAATTAATTAATCACCTTAGGAGTAAAAGACCCTAGCTTAAGTGGTGTCAATGGAGAATTATATTGGGGGGATTATAAAGGAGGAATTGGACCTAATTCCTCATTATGTTATGATTTGATGTTGAGAGAGTTTCCATAGGAGAAGGAGAATTGACCTTCTGTTATTTTGTGGATTTCTAGAGGAAACCATCACCATTTATTAGTTTCAGTGTTGAGATACACATCCTAGCCTATCGGAGATACCATCCAGGTATTTCACTGTGATATTCAAGAGTATCTACTTTGAAGTGTTTGTGCATCTCAACCAGTGAGGGCACAAGGGTTAGAGAGGTTTTTTTGTAGTTGCACGAGGCCAAAGATTATATTGTAGATTCCTCCTGACCTAGTTGAGGACTAGCCAGGGCACATATTTTGAGCCACCAATCATTAGATTTCGATGGCGGAATCTCTTAGAGAACAACAAATAACTAGATAGTGTGAAACTCTTGAGGAGGGGAATTTGGGGTTCCATAGGGAGTTCCGGATCAGATACGAGGAAACCCTTCTGAACCAATACATCATTGTCCAGGGTGCACATTTTAGTTATATAGCAACAGTTTCCATCCGTGGAATCATTAGGGTACACTCATTGAGCCTAGAAGGTGCACAACCCCCGAGGGGATGACATCCAGAGCTGCTGGCATACAATATTAAATATGTTAGTCATCAGTATCCCCCTATAGGACATGGAACTTAGTTTCGAATAGTTTCCAGGCAATTCTATCAAGTATATTCATAGGGGTGAGTTTTTCCAGAGTTGCAGCAGTTGTTGTGAGTTTCTGGAACTACATCTTTTTGTCGATCTATTCATGCATGGAAATATATTCCTTCATCATCTAATCATGGGTATTATAAATTAGTTTTTTTTATTCCAGTGATGATCCACGAGATGTAGCTGACAATTTCATCTTATTTCAACATATTATTGTATTTCCTGCTATTTTTTCCTCATAATACATATCAATGAGATGGTGTTTGTTCCTTATTCTTTATGCATCATATATTTTGTCTAAACATTGATTGAATGAAAAACACATGTGAAAATAACCAAGCATGTTAAAAAATTAACTCAAATGCATCCAAAAACCCCATAGTATCATATCAGATAGTGGATATGACAATTTAGCAGAGTTTCCTAAACTAGCCGATTTAGGAACATTACATCATATCACTTGGATTTCACTCTGCATTTTTCTCCACAATATGCAATTTTTGTCACCTGGAGATATTCTCTTTCACTAGTTTCTTGTTGTGTGTTAGAGTGCACTTAATATCTTGAACTAAACCACCAATGCCACTAGTGAGTCTTGAATAAGGGGTTTAACCTTATACAATAAATTACTAAAAATAGATTATTAATAAAAATAGAAAAGATAGAATGGAACCCACACACACATTACACATAGTTTTTTACCCCGGAAATCCTAATCAGGAAAACCAACAACAGGTTTAGAGCCGCACCTCTAATATTCTATTCATTATTTATTCATTTTTTACAATCCAATATATATAGGATCCCACGACATCAAAAACACCTAATGTATTGACCCAGATTAGTCAACAACCCTAATTCCTTTACCATGATTAGAAAAACATCGATGAAAACCATGTGCCGAAAAATGCTAAAAATAGATGCGAAGAATGCCAAATTTTTTTATGGGGGTGTTGCCACAAAACCCCCCAGACAAGATGGATCTACCCTCCAGTAACCCCCTCTATGGACCCCTCATGTTGCCAATGCAACACACACACTAGATATAGTAGTGCAAATATAACACATACCCAACAATTTATCCATCAGTGGTTGGAAATGACTCCTTAAGATATGGAATGACATTTAGAGTTGACATTGTGATACAAGTAGGATGTCAAAAATAAATAAGGAAGACACACTTTTCAATCATTAGGATCATGTGGATCAACACAAGTCTATGTGATTTGTTAGCTCAGGATGGAATTAGGAATTGATTAAATAAGAGGGTATTGAATCATGACTCACTAGTCATGATTTGTGAGTCAATCCTTTCGGAAATGTTTCATTATATACCAAATATCAAGAGAGATCCAAGTAAAGGGGCCATATAGAACCAGGCTAGAGAGAGAAGAGTTGGGACTAACGTTGAGGCATAAGCATTTGTAGTAAAATTACATCTATTTTAAAACATAAACGGTTGGTGATTTGGATAATTGATAAAGAGCCACCCTCACATATAAAAAAAGACACATAGAATAGGCTCAAGTTAATTGGCCCAAAAGGGTTGTTTTGAGAGTACCATAATAGAGGAAACTATGAAAATAGGTATGGATATGACACCACATGAATTCCATGAGACTCTATTTGATGTTGCAAACATGATTCTAGTTTATGTTAAACATGAAATGGGATGTATATCGTTGTTATTCATTTTAAAAGTCCTAACAACAATGTTATCTAAATGCTCTACTTTTTGATAATTTTCACTGGAATTTGGTTATATAAGTTTGTGTGAAATAACAACATTTTGTTGTTTAAATTGAATTTCTGAATATATGTAAGTTGATTCAGCATATTTAAGTACCCTTGGTTAACTTGGATTATAGGGACTCGACCACTCAAATATGCAGTTTCAACAATTTTTCATTAGATTTTGGGAAAAAATAATAAGAAAATATGCATAGAAAAGGGATAAAAGTAGAACGTTTAGACTATGTCCTTAATCATGCTATTTTATTTAAATGTTTTAACAATTTAGTGTTACCCACCCATGCCTAGGGGTAACTAGAGGAGATCATTTCTCATGGACCACAATGAATAAAATGATCCTGACAACCATGGTGATCAACATGTCCACTCATGGAAGCCCAACAACCCCTATTAGATGCCTCTTTCACTTTTGATCAAAAATATTGATCACATCCAATTGATGGAGTCTTTGGAACATGGTGGTATAACGTCATCATGAGGTACATTAGTCCATTTTTTATATGAAGTGTTGTACTTAATATATTGGGCATGTGGATGAGGATCATTGGTTGAAGTTGGATAATGAATCATAAGATCAAGAAGTTATGTTTTTTTCCTTTAATTTTCACCTTGGTGGCCATCATTTGCACTCTATTCTTGTGTTTTACACTGCCCAAGGAAAGGGGGTATTACTCAGGGCCCCTCACAAAGGTAACGTTTTGTTTCCCAATCATACTTAACACTTACCATCCTGAAGCTTGTCACAACATACCAGACTTCGGTAATGGGTCATGGTTCATTCTCTCATTAGAAGAGGGATAAAGACACATTGGTTGATTGTTACTTCTAGTAAAAAGGATATATATTTTTTTAATGAAATATAGAAAGAAATGGGATAACGAGGACTTTTAAAAGTTGAACCATACTTGAGCTCTTCCCTTTCTGCATTCTCCCTAGTCCCAAAGAAATGGATGATAATGCTTGGAACATTACAAAGGGGACTTTCAAATATATAAAAGGACAATATAACAGGCATATTAATGGGTTGGAAAATGTAGAACCTAGAAAGAGGTAACTCAATAGAAATCACACCCTCTATAAATGTGGTTATAGAAATGGACCAAATGGTTCCATAAGCCAAAAATAAAGCCTGGAACGTCTCACTATCACACTTACTCTTGAAGGGTTATTTTCTTTCATATTTCCCTTAGGATATATCCCTCTCTTTGGATATTTTCTTTTCTTGTTTGGTTGGCACATCTAATAGGGTCTGATGATGGTCCTTCCATACTTAAACTTGACAACTTAGATAAATTCATGAGCTAATGTGAAGTTTGAAGGGGATACTTGATGTGAATTTTTTTTTGTCACTTTTGTGTTAAGTAACAAATTAATTTATATTATTTAAGGAGTATTATACCTTGTGAACATTGGTATTACTTGATTCCATACTTTTATTTGTTTTGGTTGCATATAACATGGTTCTTTGAAGGACGTCGCTACTTTCACCCAGGATATTGTGCATATTTTACAGGATATGACACATGTGATGTAGACTGTTGAGTCATTGTATAGCTTAGCATACTAAGATACAATCTCTCACATATTTTGGACCTTGGATGATGGACATATGAGATTACATTTCCTAGATGTGGCCTTGATGGAACACATGTGGGAATAAATCCCCCAAGTTTGGAAAGTACACTCACACCATACTCATCCACTTAATAGAGGATTTCTCACATGGTTTGGGTTGGAAACCATGTAGATATGAGATACACCCTCTCAAACTTGAATGATAGTCTTTAGGTGATGGCGTCATGTGATAGGGTTTGATGGATATGATGTGGTTTTCTTTTCACATGGACACCACATGATGATTTGATGTGACATGGAATTATTACACATATCATGCACCTTATACGATGACACATGGCCTTGGGAGGCCCTCCTTAATACATTGGAGGTTTGACATCACCATACATGTGGCTTTATGATGGCTATTTTTCATGATTTATTATTCTAGAGGCTGTTTTGAGGGGTCGGCCCCACTTTTGGCATGGATTATCATTGTTTTACTCAATTATGTGGAAAAATAGTTCTTGGTTACCTCATATAAATAGAGGGAGCACTAAAATCATTTTATCATCAAAACACTCCTCACACTTGTGAGAGACAAATCTAGAAAAGTTTTTCTCTACTCTTCTTGGTCTCTTGGAATCTAGTGCACACTTTTGGAGAAGGGATTTTTATGGATTTTTTTTTCAATTTGGATGGATGGATGTTTACAACTATGGTTTATCTTAGTATATCTATTTGGATAGGTAAGTGATGTTCTTCAAGTTAATGTGTTTGTTAATGGAATAATGTGATAATTTCTTTTTTGGTGCATGTTACCTTCTCTAGGAAGAAAACATAAGTGTTTTTAACCTTCCATACTTTTATTTTTTCAAGTTTGTGAAATAAATTAGAGACCTAATATCTATCTAAAATCAAATACCTAAGTTCCAATATGGTTTGCACCTTAGGGTTTTGATTTTAGTCCATTTGATCCTTGAACTAGACACTCTAGGAGAAAGACAATGACATGTAGGAGCCGAGAGGCATTGCATCCTAAGAGTTGTTTTCCTATAGGGTTTGATCCTACAGTCGAAGAGGGGTTGCACCTTAGGGTTCAAATATTCATTTTTATTGAATATCTAATTCATCGTTAAAAGTGTTACTTGACTCGATTTCCCAAGGAAATACATGAAACTAGTGTCATGTTTGTGATGCTTACACTGTCAACAGTTCTTAAAACTTTTTATTCAATCAGATTTATGACACCATTGGCTTGTTAATTGTAACTCAATGGTTTTCTTAATAATTAGATAACTTGTTCTTTTCATAAAGTGAATGATACAACCATTCTGCAATTTATTCTTGATAATTACTCAATATTGTGGCTAAATCTACTCATAATTGTTGTCTAGAAATTAGATATTGTTCTACTTGTTTCAAGCTAAATTCTAAGAGTCGATTGCGAATTTTCTAGGTTGTTTTTCCTATTTCTATTGTAAAATATTGTATGTTGATATAGACTAGCTTATTGCTGCAATTTTATAGTAGCAATTTGTTCTATGTGATATCTAGTGTCTTAGGGTAATTGATATGAAATACAACTTGGTAATTAATGATTTTATGAATTGAAGAGTTTATTTTATCTTAAAGGTTTCCCAATTACCTCATTTAAATTATTTTCTTGCATCTTCCCTACACCTATCCTATTAGATATAAGTGACCAAGATAGGGGGTTGTAGGCTTGGATACTATTGCTACTTGACTCCTTGAGGTCACCAGGGAAGCCTCCCTTATGTTGCACCTCATTCCTTCACTAAAATGAGGGAAGTATATGCTAAGGTGAAAATGGTATATACATTCAATTTTTGCATAAGATTGAGATCTTCTAGAGGGATTCACAAAAGTACAAATCCTATGATAATATTTTTGCATTGTTATTGGGGATAATTGGGACATTATTTCTATGACATTCTTTAGGCAAGATTATACCAAATCCTGATTCTACAACCTTACGTTGAGAATCCACTAAGGGAAGAATACCTTTGTTTATCTTTGAGGATGATTGTCTAAAGAGGTCATATGGAGACTCCATTGATATATTTTGAGGTGTCATTCTATTCTTAACTTTGTGATATTACATATTCTCAAGTAATGGAACTATGGGACATTGGAACTTCATGAAATGTTTTATTTATTTGATATTAAGAATAATCTACGATATACAAATAACTTTTCTATGGAATGTGGGGATAATTTCCCAAAATTTGATGGTGATCTGATGCAGATGCCACCTCTGCCTTGGCAGAGTCTCTACACAACCTCCCAATCTTAAGGATCATTTTCTCTATTTCATGAGCCAAAGCGGCTCCTTCGATTCCTTGCTGGAATCTCTTCTAAATTGATCCACAGGTCCTTTCAGGAAGCTCCCCTGTGCAAACGACACTAGGAATGAGCTCCACCTTTCCCAAGTGACCACAACGCTATGACCATGGGCCTAACCCAAGGTCTCTTGTCGAAATCTCGTGATCTCACAAGTTCGCGAGTCAAAGCATTTGACTCTTCCTCTCCAATATTGCGATACTCGAGATCGTGAAATGGTTATATCTCTTCCTCTGTTAGTGCCCTCCACGTGTGACCACCAACTAGGCTTAACACTAGTGCTTCTCACTTCTCGCCACTTCATGAGTTCAAAGGTTGAACTCCCATGCTTTTATCTCGTGAATCCCCGAGACCCAAGAAGTAAACAAAGTGTTGACTCCTTCCACAATGTGACGTGTGTCCTCCTGTCTATTCTTCGGGCCCACAGCGTGGTTCTGCCATGTGTCTCTCATACCTATCTTTGGTACTTCGCGATTTCGTGACTTGGAGCACCCAACCTTTGCGTTCTCACCTTGCGAACCTCCGATTTCGCGAGATCCTTAGATCTCTTCCACCTATCCTCTTCCAACGGATGGTCCCGATCTTTTCACCACTTTGTCGCTCGTGACTTGGAGCACCCAACCTTTGGGATCTCACCTTGCGAACCTCTGAGTTCGTGAGATCCCTTGATCTCTGCCACCTGTCCTCCTCAAATGGAAGACTGGGATTCTCTCGCAACTTCGGTACTAGTGAAGTCAAGAGACTTCATTCTCTAACCTACGATGTCTGAATCTCCCAATATGGATGATCTCATGACATGTGTTCTCTCCAATGGACGACTCAGATTCTTTCGCCCTTTCAGGAATTTCACTTCCACCTGCAAGGGTTTAAATATGGGGCAAATCTCGACAAATCTGATGGCTATCGGGTTCTTCACTCAATATCTGATGGTTCAGATCCTCTCACCTGTGCGCTTCTCTACTGCTTCCTGGATGTGGAAAACCAATGGTCCAGATCTCTTCTCCTCATCCTGATCTGATGGCTGTTGTGTTCCCTCCTGAGCTTCTGCGCTTTATTATAATACTTGGAAGAATTCCAAATGTCTAAGGCCTTAACTCCTCCTGAGCATTAAAAACTCTGAACTCTTCAAGGAATTATGTTTCCTCTACACTGCTTGCAGCTACGACTTTGTGCATAAAAGCACTCGCCCTCCTGAGCTTGACCTTCTCTGGAACCTTAAGAGGTTTTCATGACTCTTGCACTCCTTACAAAGTCTCTGCATGCACGAGATGCTATCCCTTATGATCTTACTCGTGAACTTATATCTCTAAGGAACTAAGCCCCTTTTTCCTTTCTCCCTCAGATGGAGAATTCAGATGCCCTCCTGGCTATCCCTCTGCTCAAGAAACCTTCTGCTAAGAGTTTTAGGGTGTTCAACAACCCTATGAAGATCCTCCTTCTTGGACTCTTCTTCAATATTTGAACTCAAAGAGTTCTCTTCCTATGCCTATCTGCACACTGTCTCAATGCCCTCCTGGCAGAGTGTCAATAATCCTCAGTGATTGTGACTTCTTAAGAACTTACAACAGAGTTTTCCTATGCACTCCCTTACACCTGCTCAATGCCCACCTAGCAGAGCTTCATAGAATTCCTTAGAGATTTTGTCTGTAACTGTGTTCTTCTTCATAGCCCTGCCTCCAAGGTGTTCATCAACCTTGATGTCTTCCACCTGAGTTGATGATTCCATCTTTTGTGCCCACCTGACATGTCTTTGTTTGAACCCACAGAATTCAGAAATGCACCCTCTGTGCATGGCTATCAAAACCCGCAGCATGTTGTCACACCCTCATGGTATGAAGCCTCAAAGACCTCTCAAGCCTAAAACCAGACACACTCCTACAAATGAAAAACTACAACATACATTCACAGCATAATAAGAACACACACAGACATTCATTTAACACCAGAAATATGCAGGAAAAATTGTTGTTTATATTAAATGGAAAATGCCTATTTGTACAAGGTGTTCCTGAGCACGGCTTGTAACAAGGTCTTGGCTCTTCTCTTCTCTTCTCTATGCTAACTACTTCCCAAAAAATACTACAAAATGATATTGAAATTGATCTTTTACCTGAGGGTTCTCTTCGAGATCTTCCCTCCAATCTACCTACCCTATTCAATAGCATTGAATGGGTTGTCTAGTCCACAAATCGGATCTATATATTAGCCTTCAAAGCATTAAAGGCCTACTTACTTCTATCCCTATGAAAAGCATGGATTCATGACTGACCGGCCTAAGACATTAAATTACATTCATTCAAATTCAAAATTGAAGACGAGGGTTGCGCCTCTCTTCGTCTTTGAATGCATGCGCTGATGTGGCTGACTGGCTGGCTGGCTGACGTGGAGAGATACTCCTGCATCCTGATCTCTATTTTGTTATTACTCATGTTGTGAAATTATTGAAATATGCTTTAGATATAAATGTAAGGAATGCATATACGTTAATATGGTTGTTTGTAACCATATATTTGGAAGAAATGCAAAATAAATGGGTCAATAATTGTTGAAGTCCAAGGAGTATATCCTCTCTTACATTTTTCATTGTTGAACTTCTCAAGTGCTGGGCCCCAAGAACTCAAATATATGAATATATTCAACCTTATGGTGGCCCTCTGAAAAAGTGGATTTTTATCTAACCCCATTGAATACAATGAATATTTGATTAAATAACAAGATCCTTAATAGGTGACTCATGAGGAAAATCACCAAGTACATAAGGTAGAACATCAATTGGTTCATGAACTTATTGAATAGAACTTCGATGAAGAACACCATGTTGAATATCTAATCCATGAATAAGATGAGACGTTGATATTTTCTCCATTTGATGAAGATGAAGTCATCCAAACTTAGGTTCCTCCTGCACATGAAGAAGAGAATGTGGTAAGTTGTACTCCTTTCCAATTTTTTCATGTATCTTCCTCTTATGACTTGGAAAGTGATGGGATCTCAAAGGAACCCTTGGATGTAGAAAACCATTCATTTTATGGTGCGCATGATGATGCAATTGAAAATATTGATGATTTCCTATGCATTGGAAGACGTGGATGGGATATGATATTTTTTATTTTCGATGGAAATCCTATCTATGATATGTATGATGGATCTAAAATAAAAAATGCATAATACATCTACATGCATCTATGATTCAAAGTTTTGGACACATGAAGAGGACATGATCACATATTTATTCCAACCACCCAGGAATGAATCATTGCACCATCCTCATGATGATGCCCATCCCTTTCCTAGAGAGTTTGAGACATGTTCATTTGAACACTTAGATTTGTTCTATGAATAAGATATTCAACCACCTATATGCTCAAAGTTTGGTGAAGATGATGCCATGATTTTCCCTGGATAGGAATTTCACGATGAAAGATTCCAACATTCTTGTTATATCACCGAGGATATGGTGGGAAACCATGTTCCTAGTCCCAAGTTGTCTATGAGGAAACAAAATTTCTTAGAATTTAAAGGAAGGTTGGAGAATTTAATAATAAAATTAACATCCCATTTTTTCATCCTTCCCTTGGGTAATTCTAGATGTTAGCCCCCATTGTTAAGGATAACTAGAGGAGATCATTCACGATATCCAACAGTGAAGAAAATGATCTCAATGATCATTATGATGATCATTTCTACTCATGGAAACCTAACATCCCCTCTCAAAATGCATCTTTCATTTTTTATTAGAAAATATCGTCACATCCAATCAACACAGTCTTTCGGAGATGGTGGTCCAACATCATCATGAGATACATTAGTCATTTTTTGATATGAAGTATTGTACTTAATAGACTAGGTACGTTGATGAGGATCATTTGTTGAAGTTAGATAATGAATCATAAGCTCAAGAAGTTATATTTTTTTCCTTGTTTTACCTTGGTGGAAATTATTTTCACTCTAGTCCTGTGTTGTGCACAACCCAAGGAAAAGGGGTGTTATTAGGGTGCCTCACAAGGGTAATGTTTAGTTTCCCTACCATAATTAACACTTACCATCCTAGATCCTATCACAATGTACTAAAATTCAGTAATGGGTAATGGTTCATTCTTTCATGAGAAGGGGGATAAAGGCCCAGAGGTTGATTACAGTTTCTAGTAAAAACGATAAAGAAAGAATATTATGAAAGAAATAAAGAAATGGGATAATGCGAAATTATAAAAGTTGGTCCATACTTGAGATATTCCCTTATCATGTTTTCCACAGTCCCAAAGAAATGGATGTTAATTCTTGAAACCTTACAAAAGGTACTTTCAAATTGATAAAAGAACAATATAAAAGGGAGAATAAGGGGTTGGAAAATCATAGTGCTGAGAAAGAGGAAAATCAAGAGAAAGTGAACCATCTACAAATTTGATCATAGAAATGGACTAAATTATTCCATAAACCATGAAATAATATCAACACTTATCACTATCACACTTATTGTTGAAGGGTTATTTTCATTCTTTTTTCCCTCAAGATGTATATGTTTGCTCATGTCTTCTCTTTACTGCAATGCTTGGCACACCTAATAGGGTTTGATGATAATCCTCCCATACTTAAAATTACCAAATTACATAAATTCTTGAGCTAATGTGAAGTTTGAAGGGGATACTTGATGCTAATTTTTTATGTGTATTATATGTTAATTAACAACTTACTTTATATGATTTAAGGACTCTTATACCTTGTGAACATTGGTCTTACTTGGGTCCATACTTTCATTTGATTTGGATCCACCAGACATGGTTCTTTTAAGGACATCCCCTACTTTCACCCAGGATGTTGTGCATATTTTACAATAGATGGCATGTGTGATGCCTAGTGTTCAGTCGTTGGATGGCTTAGCATACACAGATCAAATATCTTACATATTCTACACGTAGGACGATGGAAAAATGGGATTTCATTTTCTAAATGTGCCCATGAAGGCACACATGTGAATAGAAACCCCATACTTTGGAAAATTCACCCACACCATAATAAGTGGCTTGATGGAGGAATTTTCACTTGGTTCAGGTTGGACACCATGCAGAGATGAGATACATCATCTCTCCACCTTTCATGTTGGGCTTCATATGCTGATGTCATGTGCTAGGGTTTGATGGAGATGATGGGGTATGATTTCCACATGGACACCACATGATGATTTGATATGACATGGAATTCCACATTTCTTTCACCTTGGATGATGACACATGGACTTGGGAGGACCTCCTTCATCCATCTTGATGTCACCATACATTTGGTTTTATGATGGATATTTCACATGATTTATTATTGTAGATGTTATTTTGAGGGGTTGGCCCCACTTTTAGCATGTATTATTATAGTTTTACTCAATTATGTGGACAATCAACGCTTCGTTACCTCATATAAATACATGGAGCACTAAAATAATTTATCTTCATCACACTCCTCACACTTGTGAGAGAGCACTCTAGAAAAATTTCATTGTACTTTTCTTGGTCTTTTTGAATCCACTGCACACTTTTGGGAGAAGGGATTTTTGTGAATTATTTTTACAATTTGGATGAATAGATGTTTTCAACAAGGTTTTATCTTATAATAGCTACTTGGAGAGGTAATTTAATGTGTTTTTACTGGAATAATGTGATAATTTCATTTTTCTTGCATGTTACCTTGTTCTAGTGAAACCCTCGGAAGGAGACATAAGAGTTTTCCTCCTTCCATACCTTTATTTTTCCAAGTTTGTGAAAGAATTTAGAGACCTAATATATATCTAAAGTCAAATACCTAAGGTGCAAGAGGGGTTTCACCTTAGGGTTTTGATATTCTTCCATTTGATCCTTGAACTAGACACTCTAAAAGAAACACAACAACATGTAGAAGCCAAAAGGGGTTACATCCTAAGAGTTTTTTTCCTATAGGTTTTGATCCTATATTCCAAGAGGGGTTGCACCTTAGGGTTCAAATATGAATTCTTATTGAATATATAATTCATATCTAAAAGTGTTTCTTGACTCTATTTCCCAAGGAATTATATGACACTAGTCTCATGTTTGTGATGTTTACACTCTCAACAACTCTCAAAGATTTCTCTTAAATCCTCTTTGTGACAACATTGGCTTGTTAATTTTACCTCAATTATTTACTAAATAATTATATAACTTGTTTTTTTCATAAAGTGAATTCTACAACCATTAGGGATGCATAGTTGGCATCAAGCCATCTTACTTTCTATTTTTTCCAATCCATCACTGAGAAGCTCTTCTTAAAAACCATATTTTTGAATATGTACGCACCCTACACCATTACTGCCCATGTACACATGCTTTTTTCACCACTACAACTCATGTTCGTATTCTAGCTACACCATTACAGCCCGTGTATACTCACAAAAGTTGTAAAAATTAAAAATTTGCAAGGAATTCGTTGAGATTACGGGCTATTGGGTAGTTTTCCAACTGTCCCACCACATATAGCCCATCACTGAATCAAATAACCATCCTTTTTTCATATAAAAGGAGGTGTTGGGATCTCATTCCAAATCTAAGTATAAGAATAGTGAAACTCTGCCCATTTAACTTTCACCCCTTGCCCCAAGAATTTGTAGCCACGCTATGAGTTTTGAGCCAGAATTCCCTATTCTTTCTTTTTTCCTCCATTCCAAGCCTAATCCATTCCCTAGAGAGAGATGTAGAGGATAAATATAAGTGGAAGCGTAGTTGGATATTCGTGAAGAGGAGCTCGAACTAGGTTCGAGGAGCAATCATAGATCTCATTGTAAGTAACTTTGTGAGATTAATAAAACAAAATATTTTTTTCTGTCGCAAATATGATGTGTTCAATCTTTATGTTTGATTTATATTTGATTATGACATCTAACCCACTACTTCATATATGAGATGCATGATTGTAGTTCTTTTTTTTTCTATTTATGAATGCAAGTCAGCCTTGGGAGGAGACTTGTAGTAGAGAAACAACCGAAAGCAAAAGGATCGACATTAGACGTGGAGTTTAAGGTAGAGTTACCAAATATTTTAGCTTGTGCTTTATGCATGAATGTGGGGTGTATTTGGGGTAGTTGCTAAATATTACGAGAATTGGCGACCGTACTGGGGAAGCCTCTAGGGTTTCTAGGGGATATTTTTTGGGCGCTTCGATTGGTTTGATTGCCATTTTTGAGTTTTTTGTAAGTTCCCGAGTCTTTAAGGGATTCTGGTTTGTGATACTAGTACTCCCTTCGTTGTCAGCATTGAATGCTAATTTTATTTTTGAGAAGTTATAGAGGTGTACATGGCCTGTAGTGGGTTTTCATGCATACATACATGCCCTACCTTTAGACAACTTGCATACATACATAGGCTGCTTAAGTGTCAGTGGCGTGCCTATGTCAAGAAAGTCCTTTTTCAAGAAGAGGTAGTCAACCTCTTCCCTGATTGAAGTCATACTTATCAGGGGTTTTCTTAATCTAGTCTTGGTCTTTGTTGTTACAATATTTAGACTGGGTTTGACGTCAGTTAGCTTATTCGTTTCAATATTTCTTGTGTTTTCTTAGTAAGGGTTTGAGATGCGTTTGTGAGTCTTTTCTGATCACTCTGTTTAGTATTGTCAGTGACTCCCTACGATCCGTAGTATACCTGAAGTAATTTTTTGGTCTTGCCTTGTCTTCACTTTTTCCCTTTCACTTTCTTTAGAAGAAAAGAAACAGAACTTATTTCAAGTTTCTTATTTTGAAGCATAAAAAAAAAAGCATTTCTTTGTTTGGTTAAGTAGTTAGGTTAGTTGTCTTTTCTTAAGTTCTTTATTGAATTCTTAGAACACTAATTAGCTCGTATTTGAGAGAAATGTTGTTTTGGGTTTTTATTTTAAAAGATATTAGAAAACGTAGTTAATAAAAGTTGGTTAAAGAGTTTAAATTTGCAAATCTTTATTTGTCAAAAAGAATTTGTTTTCTTTCAGTTTCATTTAATGCTCTTCTCTTTCGTCTCTTAAAATACACCACTAGTTTCATTTCCATTTCCTTGAATTAAGACAAGCCACTTAAAATTAACGCTTAATTAAAATTTATTAGACTTTAGGTTTGTAGGGTCCATCTACTAGTCTAGGCTACAACCTTGATTTAGGTTGGAGAGGAAACTCTTCAAGGCTATAAAAAAAAAATACAAGTTTGTGCTAGGGAGTGTAAAAAGTCTAGTAAATGTGAATGTTATTCAGGACCACCCTCTAATGAAGGGGATAAACACGAGTTCATGTATGGAAAGTTAGCAGGGATAACTCATCCAAAGTTGGACCAAGCATAGTGGGGAACACATATAGAAGACTTGTCTTGGGATTTTGTTGATCGCATTTACCACAGAGCTTCATGGGTCTCGAATATGTTCGAGGTCCTCAATCATCTGCAAGAACACTTTATTTCGATACCCTCGATAGGTTTCATGCTTGATACCCTGCTCATTGTGGTCCATCCGACTTTCAACTGTACCCGCCTGGTGACTTTTCATGTGATAGCAACCTAGTTGCCTTTATTTTATGGAATTACACAAGTGACTGTGGGGGTATACTGTGATACCTAGGATAGACATTGGGCCACGCTTTGTAGAGTATACCCGGAGGGTGCTTCCGTATTCGAGTTGCACTTGCACCAATAAATTTCTCTAGTGTTGGCCGGTGTAACTGTTCTTCCAACTAACTAGTGGTTTGATTTCCTTATCTCATAGGAACTCTTTCTAGTGTATCTTTCTTTTAAATGTTAGTAAAATACTTATTGTGTCATTGATCTTCTCACAAAGTGGAAGATCAAGACCTCCGTCGGTCATGAAGGCTTTAGGGCCTGTCATCGTCTGAATTGGAGTCACCACCACCACTGCGAAGGTGAAGACTTTACCAAAAAGGGTCATTTGAGAGGACCATGCCACATGGAACTATACCCGAGCCATCCTCGAGAGGAGAACATTTGAATCCAAAGGAGCCTACCATTTCTAACCTTGGAGTGGAATATCTCGGGTCGTATAAGTCTATGGTCAATGACTTGTCAGTGCTCATCGTGTTACAAGTTGTACCTACAAGGGTAACTCATCACAAACGCCCAATAGTCTTGCAAGAAACGATGGAAGCAAACGCTTCTACTTCGTCAGGGAGTCCTCACACTCTCTCTACGACTACCACTACAGGGGGAATTCCACCTCCTAACCCACCTTCGCCGGTCCGAACCACCATGGTCTCGACCACCTCTACTTCGGGCAGTCGTCTGATTCCGTCTATGGAAGTGATCATTGCTTCATTCACCCAGAATGCAACAGGCCCTTCGTTCTCATACGGGAGGCCTAGATTTGAGATGAACTATGTCCTGTCCTAATCCACCCTACAGACCTTGGGTCTAGAGGTAGGGAGTTGTAATGCTCCTCTGCAAGGGTCCATGGGGGGAAACTCAACCACTATAATGATTTCCCTTACGGTGGGGTTCATATACCTCTGTTGTCCCCCTTGCTAGGCGGTGCTCCTTATCATCCTTCCTGGCTAAACATGAACTACACCTTGTTCAGAGTAGGTAGTCAAGGAATTTATTCGAAGACCATGTCGATGGGTTCTTTGTCGTTCTCTTTGTTCGACATGTTTGGTAAAAATGCATTCTCGTCAATTTCCATATCGGTTGGGGAAAACCCTCGTTTTGGATCACAAAATCCCATGGAGGGTACTATTCCTTCACATGGGGAAAACACCTCTCAAGGACACTGTAATCATTGGCAAGGATCAATCCCCTCGATAGGGATGATGACCGAGGGAAACCCCTTCCATGGCCAATGGAACCTCGAGGAAGGCTTAGTACCTATTCCCATTAGATCGACAGGGGGGAAACCTTTCCAGAACCTTTGGAACACAACGTAGAGAGAAATCCCCTTTCATCCTTTAACGTCCAATTACGGAAGTCAGTCAATGATGTCTCAACAAGTGTAGTATCCATACACTGTCCACAACCATGGTTTTTACTAGAACCCTCATCAGCAACCTAACTTTTCCTAGAAACTTGGTGCCAACCAAATTCCATGCTCCTTTCCTCTTGTACATACTCAACAACCCAAGCTACCTTTTCTAGCAACGTTGCATTTTCCAGACTTGTCAATATTGTTAAATGACCCAATCTGTCATGATCCTCGTTGGCCTCCTATGCTGACCAAGTTTCCCTCGGACAATCTAAATTTAGAAGGTAAGCCTAACGAAGATCCAAGTGATCATGTGACCACTTTTTACCTATGGTTCTTGTCCAATGCATCTCAAATCACTCTTATCGGGAGTGCCGCAAAATGGTACATTGAGCTCGACCGCTCTAGATACTCTACTTTTGGAGAATTGGTAATGGTTTTTCTAAACCATTTTCAATTACCTGTGAGATACGATGCCGACATTGAGTTTCTAGACAACTTTGAGCAAACAAAGGGTCAGCATATCACTGATTACATCTGATAATGGAGGCATCAGAATATTTTGATAAAAGTACTAGTTCCACTAGCATTCTTGCTGGAGTGGTTCCTTAAGTCTTTGGTACCCCAGTTTTCCAAAGAAGTTGCAATGTCGAGAGTTTTTTCCAAGGAAGAAGCGATAATGAAATATCAACAGATAGAACTGATATACTCTCAGTTTGGTTTACTTTACAAAGTTTTTCCAGATGCGCTACGGTCCATTCTTGACAAGACCAGACAAAATTATGGACCACTTGTCGATGGTATTGTTGGTTCAGCACAAGCGAAGCAAGCTGATCAGTTGTTGATACAACAGACAACGGCAAGCCAAACAACTTGTTTCGCTACTCCACCTATGCAAATGTTAGATGTACACAGTGTGCAATCGACATACCTGAAGGCCAACCGGCAGGGTGACGGAAAGAAGAAACAGAGAAAGAACGTAAGGGGGATAAGAAACCCACCAATAATGTTGGCGGGGGAAACACACAGAAAAGAAAGTTGAAGTATATGTGTAACATTTTCATGAAATACCATCTGATTCACCTATTCCCTTAGCTAGCGGAGGCCCAAAATTTACTGGTGTAGCAACAACCTGCTCTGTTAACGAACCCATTTCCACATGGGAAAATTTTAACTCAAGCCTCTGCGAATGCAGATGGGGGCAGTCAGGGACCCCCTTTGTCATCTAGTAATCCCTCGACCTAGAATTTTTATATGTTGAAAGGTGATGCCCAGATAGAAACTAGGACACACGATTATGGAATACCAAACACTTCTGAGAAGGGTAAAGAAGCCAAAAACCCATTTGTTCCTCTCTATATCAAGAAGACGTTGAGAAAAAAATGAAACACATCTCGAAAGGGGTGTTTAGGAAATATTCCCACAATCCAAACGTGAGGGCTGCCCAGAACTACTCTGTGGTGGAGGATTTGTCACAAACCCCTTGCACAATGTCTTCTTTGGAGGTCCTCTAGAGCTGCCCTTCATAGAGAAAGGCTATGTTAGCTTCCTTAGGATCTATTGAGACTTGTAATATAGGAACAACCATGCTTGATATTATTGACTTGAAACATTGTCTACCATACCACGTCGTGTTTCATATAGAAGTGGCTTACACCAAAAAATATTTTACCTGGAACATTTTCTGCATGGTGGTTGATGACGACACCTTGACATGTGTGATTTCGTTGGTGTGTTGTAAGGCCATTGGCCAACCCATTTTGTCTCCATCACCTAAATGTATTACCTCTTTCGATGTTTGTTCATTCAGAACACATGGAATCGTTCCTTATTTTTCCATGCAGCTAGGAGGAAAGACAATGTGAGTCGAAGTTGAATTGGTCGATGCGCCTCTCAATTGGACCTATGATATGCATGCAGTGGTCACCATAGTTTTTCATGTCTTTTTGTTTCCACATGAGGTTCGAATCATGTCCATTGATAAATCGTCTTTCTCTCATCCTAACCCCTCATTAGGGGAATCCACAGTCTTGATGATTGACAACCCACAACCTATTGTCATCACTGTAGGGGTTCATTTGTGCCCACCTTTGATGGTTACTTTCTATTTACCCACCTCCATTCGACGATGTCCAGTTCATATTAGTTGTCCCTGACCCACCTAAGGATGAAACATTTTAAGTATCGTTGTTCGGTATGACTTAATTTAATGATCCATGGACTCTTCCTTCTCCATCAGCCATGATGGAAGGGACAAGGCATCATGGCATGGCCATGACTTTGTCCGCGGCAAAGGTTGTGTACTCTATAGTCCACCAAGTTTCCTTCGACCCTGATTTGACTCCCACACAAAAGTTAGATCTAGTTTTCGAGCCTACATGGGCTCAATATTCCCTCACCACTACCGATTCCTTAGACTTGGTATTTCCCTCTAATGAGGCGATTATAGAGGCATTGACTAGTCCACACAAACCCTGGGATGATCTCCATCACAAATCTTATTTTCTCCCAGAGTTAGGAAGAATTGAGGTGGGTGAATTCATGTTGACTATGACTGGAGATAGGTCTTGTCCTATCAATCCTTTGGATATGCACGCAATTTACGCCAAAGGTAATGCGGAAACCATCACTAAAATGATACCTATCGATATCTCCAAAACCCATGGTGTCATGGAGAATGTCTTTTTCGAAGTGGACTGCACCCCCAAGGAGATTCGAATCTACACTGATTTATTTAAAGAATTATGTGAATTTTTTGCCTGGTCTTACGAGGAAATGCTAGGCATAGATCCAAGAATCATCGAACATGAAATAATGAATTACCCTGATGCCAAGCCAGTCCAACAGAAGATTCATCTAGTTAATCCCCAGAAAGAAGTAGTTTTTAAGGCTGAAGTAGAGAAACTACTCAAAGATAGTTTCATCTACCTTGTTCAGTTGACACAATGGGTGTCAAATCCTGTTTCGGTCAACAAAAAGCAGGGAACAATTCGTGTATGTATGGACTTTCATGATTTGAATAAGGCATGTCCAAAGGATAATTTCCCCACCCCATTAATTGACCAGATCGTCGATGAATGCATAGGCCATGAGATCTTTTCTTTCATGGATGGTTTTTCGGGATAAAATCAGATACATATTAAACTCAAGGACCAACATAAAACAACTTTATCTGTCCTTGGGGTACATTTTCTTATCGAAAAATCCCTTTTGGCCCGAAGAATGTTGGAGCCACCTTTCAGTGGGCCATGTATTTTTCTTTCCATGATCTCAAACATATAGTCGAGGCCTATCTCGATGATTTAACATCGTGATCTCATAAGAGAGATTATCATCCCATGCACCTCCGACTTATATTTGAGCGATGTCGCTACTATCAGATTCTCTTGAATCCTAACAAATGCAGTTTTTGCGTGATGTTGGGTTATCTTTTAGGTTTTATAGTTTCAACAATAAGGATCATGGTCAATCTTCTAAAGGTTGAGGTGATAGTTCAATTGCCTCCCCCATGCAGAGTCCCTCAACTTCAGAGTTTACAGGGAAAATCCAATTTTCTTTGGCGTTTTATCACAAACTATGTCGATATCACTAAAGTGTTTATGAATTTGCTAAAGAAGGGTGTCTCTTTCCATTGGGATGAATCCACTCAGTTCTCTTTTGAAGCATTGAAACATGCCCTCATGTCTGCCCCTCTAATTCGGCCACCCAATTATAATAAATATTTCTTATTGTATTTGGCTGCGGTAGAGTCGACCATCAGTATGGTGTTGGTTCAAGAGGATGATATACTTGAAGAGCATGTGATTTATTATTTGAGCTGAGGCCTGGTTGGACCAGAACTCAACTACTCCCACGTTGAACATCTTACATTAGCAACGATACATTTTTTCTAGCGGTTCCATCATTATATCTTGTTTCGCAAAACCACAGTCATTGTTGTTGTGAATCTATTCCAATACATGTTGACATGACATGTAATAGGAGGAAAGATCAGTAGATGGATTGTTATCCTCTAGGAATTTGACTTGGATATTTTTCTGTGAAATCTAAGAATTCATTGGTCTTTGCGGAACTTATCTTTGAACTTCTAGTCGAGTCAGGTGATGTTATGGCCGAAGAATCACCGATTAAAGGAGATATTTTTCATATTTCATCCTCGGACCCCTGGTATGGAGATATACTAGTCTATCTCCAAAATTTGAAGTGCATCACCTTTACTTCTCATTATGAGCATTGACGTATATTCCATCAAGAAAAAAACTATCTCATGCTCGAGGACACTTTGTATCATCGAGGTGTAGATTGCATCCTTTTCCAGTGTCTCACTCATGAAGAAGCGGAACTCATTCTGAACGACTACCACACTAGTCAATGCAGTGGTCATTTGTCTGAATTGGCAACAACCCAAAATATTCTACAAGAGGTTACATTTGGCCAATGGGATTGCATTGAATCGTTCAAGAAGTGCCACCCATGTCAGATCTTCTCTCAGAAGATAAGGGCACACCTCACTCCTATGTTTCCCATCATTACAGTTGGCCCCTTCACCAAGTGGGGGATTGATTATACTGCATGCCACTGCCCTTTATCTAAGGGGCATCATTATATCATCATAGCAGTAGAATACTTCACAAAGTGGGTCGAAGCTATGCTAATTTTCAAAGATGATGGAGATAAAACATATCTCTTTTTGTTCAATCATATAATAGTAAGGTTCGACATCCCAGGGGAGATTATCACTAATGTCCAAGTTAACATCAAATCTTGGGTTGAGGCAAGAGCATTCATTTCCCTACTACCCACAAGTGAATGGTCAGGTGGAAGCTGTGAATAAGTCCCTCAAGACTATTCTGCAGTGAACGGTCAATTTAGCCAAGTCAAATTGGCGTTTGATGTTGTACTCAACATTGTGGGCCTACCGAATGTATATAAATACTGCAACTGGTTTCTCACCTTTTCAATTCATTTACGACCTGGAATTAGTCTTTCCAATAGAGTGTCAGATCCCATCTCTAAATTTGGTAGTACAATTATTTTCAGATACTTCACCACTTGAGGAACTCTCATTATATCTAGGGAAGATCAATGAGCAATGTCATGACGTAGCCTTGGCTAACGAGGCTCACAAGAAAAAATTCAAGTGTCAATATGATCGGTCCGTTCATCCTCGGATTTTCTTCGAAGGCGACCTTGTCCTGGTCTATGACCAAGATAAGGATCCCCTGGGGGCAGGCAAGTTCAAGCCTATGTGGTTCAAACCTTTCATTTTGAAGGAGGTACTAAAGAAGGCTGCTTATCGTCTATTTGACTTTGAAGGAAAATCTTTGGTGAAGCCTAGAAATGGGCTCTACCTCAAGAAGGGTGCTAGCCGACACACTCAGAGGCTTCCTTCCACAACTTGGGTGATGTTTACACCTCAAGGAAAATTGCTATCTTCTGGAGGTATATGTCTAGGTGATACCACAAATAATGTCGCCGAATACAATGCAGTGATAGAGTTTCTTCGCGATGCCTTGTCGCATGGTATCTCTCACCTCTAGGTCTACTTAGATGCACAGATGGTTGTGTCCCAGTTAAATGGGGTTTACCGCATTTATGATCCTACTCTACAACGACGATTCGTTCGGGTACGTCTCTTAGAATGATGCTTTGATTACATTACGTATATCCATTTTCCTAGGAGATTGAATCAAATCACGGATACTCTAGCTAATCATGTATTAGATTTCCATACTGCACACACATACAAATGTACATACATTGTAAAAATTTGATCCATAAGACATAAAAAGATGTAAATACACACACACACACACACACACACACACACACACACACACA
>JZKD02S1458242.1:438570-466638 GCA_000966675.3 Picea glauca
TTTTTTTTTTTACTTGATATTGATTCACCCACTTCTCAGCATCAATAGATAGGGGGTTTCATGCATGGCTAATATTGATACTTGAATCTTTGAGGTCGTCAAGGAAGCATGCCTTGTGTTGGACCTCATTCCTTCACTAAAATGAGGGAAGTAGCTGCTAAGGTGACAATGGTACATACCTTCAATTTTTTCACAAGATTATGTTATTGTGGAGGGATTTGTAGAAGTACAAATCCTATGATACGATTTTCGCACCATTGTCGGGGAGAATTGAGACACTCTTCCTATGAAATCATTTAGGTAATATTATCCCAAATCCGTATTCTGCAGTCTTATCTTGTGACTCCACTAAGGGAGGAATACCTTTGTTTATATTCGACAATGTTTGTCTAAAGTGGTCATCTAGAGACTCCACTGATATATTTTGAGGTGTCACCCTATTCTCAACTTTTTGGTATTTCATATTATCAAGTAATTGAATTATGGAACATTGGAAATTCACGAAATGTTTCTTTCCCTTGATATTAAGAATTCTCAAGGATATCCAAATAAATTTTCTCTAGACAAGGAGATAATTTCCCAAAACTTGATGGTGATTCATCTTTGGTTGTTACTTATGTTGTAAAATTATTGAAATGTGATTTAGAAATAAATGCAATACATGAATATACGTTGAAAAGTTTGTTCTTGGTATCTTTGGAAGCAATACAAAAGAATTGGGTCAAGAATTGTTGCAGTCCAAGGAGTATTCCCTCTCTTACAGTTTTCATTAATGAACTTCTCAAGAAGTTCCCCCCTAGAACTCAAAGATATGAAGATATTATTCACAAAATTATAGTGGCCCTCCAAAAATAGGGACTTTTATCTAAACCCATTGAGGATAATGAAGATTTTATTAAAGAAAAAGATCTTCAATAGATGACTCATGAGGAAAGTCACCAAGTACACAATATAATACATGAGATTTTTTATGAACTTAATTAAGAGAAATTCAATAATATGAGATGTTTTTTTTCTGTCTACCATTTGATGAATATGAAGTCATCCAAACTTCCATTCCTCCTGCACATGAATAAGAGAATGTGGTAAGTTGTAATCCTTTCCAATTTTTCATGTATATTCCTATTATGACTTGGAATGTGATGGGCTCTCGAAAGAATGTGAATGTATTAGAACATTCATTTGATGGTGAGCACGATGATGAAATTGAAAATATCGATGATTTTCTATGCATTGGAAGACATGGATGGGATACAATCTATTTTCGTTTTGATGGAAATATTATCGATGACATAAATGATGGATATAAAATCAAGAATGAATAATATATCTACATGCATATATGATTCAAATGTTTGTAAACATGAAAATGGCATGATCACATATTTATTCCATCCACCCAGGAGTGAATTGTGGCACCATCCCTTTGATGATCCACAACCATTTCTTGGAGATTTGGAACTTAGGTGCATCATAATTTCTATAGCCTCTTCCTAATTAATCACCTTCCGCTGGGTGAGAGGAACTTATATATGGTGGAGTAGTCTTGCAATGATCTATTCCATGTGATGAACATCTTGCATCTAAAGTGTTATCTGGTTGGACCGGTAGTTTTGGGATGGAATTTTGGTCAAAACCCCAAGTATGGAAAAAGTGCGTAGAAGAGGTGCACAGAAGAAAAACGAATATTAGGGAGTATGCAGATGAGGTGCATCTAGGAGTACAGTAAGAAATAGAGGCACATACATAAGTACAATGCATAGTAAGGGAGAATAAAGTAGAATAAAGAAGAAAAATAACAATAAATAAAAGAATAAAGTGGGTGAAAAGGAAGGATGACAACTCAACATGCTAAATATGGAAGGAGGTGCAAAAGAAGAAAAGAGCAACCAGTCAAAGTGAAAAAAATGACATTCATGTGGAAAAGAAAGAGAAAGCAACCAATCAACTAGTACTAAAGTTTTAATGCAATGTAATAGGGTTTTAATCCCTAAATCCTATGTATAAATATGTAAAGGGTTGGGAGAATAAGGGTTTGTTGTTCAGGGTTCTGTGTTTTCTCTTTGTTTGGTTCCTCTCAGCATATGGTTAATTCTTGGGTTGTTTTTATTGAATTGTCTATTCGAGTCTGTAAAGAGAGGAATCCTTGTCTGAATGTAAGGAATGAGGAAGAGAGAGAGAGGCTTGCACTACAGAGTGGTTAGGCTAGTAGAAGAGAAAGATACCATGATACATATTTGTAAGTGCAGTGAACGATCCTAAATCACTTAACGAAAGAATAATAAAGAAGCCAACCATTGTGGATGTAGCCTAGAGTTGGGTGAACATCGTTAAGTCTTGTGTCATATGTATTTTATGTGATTTATTATGAGTTATGTTTGGGCACATAATAGAATAGTCTTGTCTTTTTTTTAATCATGACACAATATTCATAATTGTTACAAAAATGAGTTCATGAAGTAAACTGGAATAGAATGATAATATGAATTTGAATCATGAAGTATTTAATATCGAATAGGACATAAAATCATGTGCATAGAAATTATAAATAATAATGAACAAGATGCTCACCTCCCATTCCCTCACTACTGGAAAAACCTGGTTCTTCCAGTCCCAATAGATACCTTGGATGAGACTTCATTTGCATAAGCAGATGATGTTAAAAGGACTGGTTCCTGGTGGGTTTTCTTGGTTAAATATAACTCAAACCTAGGTTCTTACATACCGTGCACAACTCGAACAAATGGTTCTATTAGAAGGACCCATAATTTGTGATTAAGGGAATTTTTTGGAAGTTGACTAGGAAGGATATCTCAGAATAGTTGGAAAGGAAGGAACGAGAGTTTTCTCGACAGGAGAACATGAATCCTCAGATGAGTGATAAGAAATGGATGCAAAGGTATGTGTATAAAGAACTTCATGAAATCTTCTTTGGTGAGTTTCTGATTATTCTGACAAAGTGGATACATAGATTAGTGGAGAATACTGGAAGGTACAAAAATGAAACACTGAGGAATTTGGCTCCTGATTTGGTAAGACAATTTAATTTCATAAGTGACCCACCTACTCATGTACTTGATTTCTGGTTGAATAGCATACTAGGAGGATATACTACATAATTTTCAATAGATTGTAGCCAATTATACAACATTGTAGAAAGGGAATTTTTCAAGGGTCTGCATGGAAGTTTCATGAAATCATTGGGTACATGGATAAAGATGTTGTTCTGTGAAAAGTTTGTGATGAAAATGCAATATGAATTGTAAAGGGGTTCACGCACATAGGGGAATCGGGGGATGACAAGATACTAGTATGAGAGTAGGAGGGAATGAAGGAAGTGATGGAGAAGGAAGTAAGGGACAGAGGATGTAAGAAGAGGGTATGCGAGAGGAAGAATATGATTTTGGAGTATTGCATGGAGGAAAGAGGTAGAAGAGGAGAACTATTGGGATTGTAAAGAAGAGTCACACAGTGATCCAGATGGGAGAGAACCTTGCATAATATTCTGAATTGAGGAGATACCATATATAGGGGGAGAAGAAGAGGAGTTCTAGTCTAGTAAAGTAATAGAAGAACTATTAATTCCTACTCAGACTAAGTCCTATGTCGAATCCACGACCCTCTATGCATCACCAAAATCAAAGATAACAGTTGAATACTTGTCAAAATATATTGTAGTTAGTCAAGGAGGGAAAAGTAGTAGCAGTGAGAATAGTAGAAGTAGTGCACAGAGTTAGAATTAGAATCTGAGTCAAACAACATCAACAAGAGGAGGGAATACACAAAGAAACATGGTAGGGGTATATAATACTCTTAGGTTGCATGAGTTCTAGGGAGTGGGGTCAGAGGACACATAACACCATTGGTTTGTCTGCAAAACAATTTGGACCGCTAAGAATGTATAGGATGAGGTTGTGAATATTGCACAATTAGAAACAACATTTATATTTCATTTTCTAGTATGGTATATGAAGATGAAGAGTATCACACCTATAGGACAGGCCAGGACTTTAGTAGAAATAAGGAAAGTGATGATGAAAGATTTAAAAAATATAAAGTCAGAGTCCCAGTACATCACATAACTGAAGGATATTAAACATTTACAAATATAGTCGGTATGGGATTTTGATCATATATTTAAGGATGTGATGGGTAGAATGACATTCCAGAACCCCGATCAACAATATCAAGAATGGTTTATTGTAGGGATTCTACCACACATTCAAATCCATTAATACAAAATAAGGTTGTGTCATAGCCCGAGGCACTGGAAGTTGCAATGAAATTGGAATCATATCCTATAGGATACAATGGACGAATGACACAATTTTAGACACATTTGGTTGCATTTACAATTCAATTGGAAGAACTTACAAAAGGGAAGGAGAAATGAGAATGAGTTTGGTGTACCAAGTGTAGGACTGAAGGTCATCACAAGGATGAATGCCCAACATTCTTGTAGTATTTGACAACTTGAGCACCGAATCCATTACCAAGAGAAGGGTACTACGAGATATGTAATAAATGGGGCCATCATTCCACTAAGTGTCCATTACTAAAGAAGCATCAAAGTACACCAAGGAACTTGTTTTGCAATGTTTGCAAGTTTATGGGACATGAAGAGAAGGATTTCCATGCATTTGAATTGATGAGGGAAAGAAAATCAGATATTTATAAGATTCAAGAGGAGAATGTTGCAACAGAAGGGGGTGGTACAGAATACAACAATCAAAGAGGTTTCAATCCAAGGAACAAAGGAAACTTTGGTAGAGGTCGAGGAAGAGTAAATTTCGGTAGACGAGGAAGAGGAATGTTAATATGTTATACTTGTAATCAATCAAGACACTTGTACTATGACTATTCGAATGCATGTACAACATGCACATACTGTGGAGCACTATATCATGTGACATAATATTTTCCTTAAATAGTTACGAAATGGCAGGCCAAAGGTAACCAAAACCAGAATAAAAATTAGAATGTGCAAAATATATCAGTTGAAAAATTAAATGAAGGACCAAGAATAGAAGTTGTTACATGCAAAGGATCTAGAACATGAGTTGATATGAAAAATGGAGGAAATGATATTTAGCAATGGTTAAGGAATTCACTAGGGCCTATTCCAACCTTTGATCCTCAACAAGAAAGGGAGACATATCAGAGAAAAATAAAACAAGTAATTGGACACGATTGGGGAGCATCAACATAATATGTGCCTCATGTAGAGGAGAGCGTTGTGCCAGAGAAGCCAAATGAAAAGGTAACGTCACTAAAATAACTCATGAGTTTTGCAGAGATAATGAAATATGAAATTGTGCTCAATACGTTATATGAAATGATTCATCACTATACAAGAGGAAGGGAAACTCCTATAGCACAAAGGATGGTAAATTAGGTACTACGTAGGAAGAGAACCAATGGAGAATTTGGATTCAATGCATAGATTGGGGAGTATGATGTGGATAATGTCATCTTGGACTTGGGGTATGATGTGAATGTTTTACCTAAGAAGACATGGGATATGGTAGGAAAACCTAAACTAGTATGGTCTCTTGTTCAGTTAAGGGTCGCGGATCAGCACAAAATAATCTTGATTGGTTATTTGATAGGAGTACTTGTGAACATAGATGGGGTGCCTAGCATGGAAAACTTTGAAGTGATTCAGATCATGGATGAAAGTCAACTATATCCAAAATTGATAGGAATAGAATGGGATTTTGATAACCAGAAAATAATTAACTTGAAGAGGAGGGAGATGATATTTTAAGTTGGATAATTGAAAGTTGCTTCACCCTTGGACCCATCAGAGGAAAAAATATACATAGATCCAGCAAGAGGGAACAAAACTGACAACTTATATAACATGACCATGCAAATGGAAGATTATGAAAACTGACTATGGATGGTGCACTGAGTTGGAGAATTAATATTTTGTGTGCATAGTATTCATAAGAAGGTCTAGAGAATTGGCGGTAGAGGATACATGAAGTGTCAACAAGATGATGTTCATGCATAAACTAATCCTTGCGCTGGATTGGAACAAAGTTTTGTGATCCACCAAGGCATGATGGATTGATGGATATAAGTTTGTTTTTAAATGCATTTGAGTTGCAGGTACCCAAACAACAAAGGATGTTAGCACTATATGTTGTCCTAAAAGTGACTCCATCCAAATGGTGGGTTGTACACAACGAGGGGATGAAAGATTGGTCACAATGCAACAGACTCTTGCAAACAAGGTTTGGTATTGAGGAATAAGACATTGCACATAATTATAAAGGAGAGAGTGACCCAACACATCATGTTGAGTAGTGAAAGGTTTTATGGAGTTTAGTACCAGAGGTATAATGGATGCACAAATTTATACACACACTAAACACAATTCGAAAGAACTAGTATTTGGAATTGGAAATGGACAGGGAGACAACATGTTGGGAAGAGTTGGTCCATAGGTTTAGAGTCAAGTTTACATTTGAACATGAATATCCATCAATAGATGCCACATTATAGGCTATTCAAAATAAGATATTCTCAAAAGAAGGGACGATGGAGGTAATATCAGTGTGCAGTGCACACAGAGACAATATAATTGTCCATGAGTTATTGTAATGCTACAATGTGGTTAGGTAAGAACATGATGAAGAAGATCCAAATAATGTGCAAGTACCTGGAACAGAAGGATAACGAACCATATAAGGGACAAATATTGATTCCTTTGTGTTAGCACTGAGATTCACCCATCGATTGCAAGAGGATAATCCCAACACCCATCAAATAGGTTTGTAAATGTAGATTTATGATAGAATGTCAAATGGACAAAACTCAGCATAGAAATGCTCCAACACAGAAAATCTAGGCTAGTATGGATAACCAAATGGGGTTTAGGTTAAATCCAGTCAGTGGTTTAAATATAAATGTGAGTAGATGGAAGACTTGGTGAGGAAGATGAATCAATCTGTTATAAGAATTAGACCTTCTAGAAGCTAGGTGAAGAAAAAGATCAGTAACAATAACCTCCTGAAATAAACTTTAAAATACTGATAACATTTACAACAACATCATAATCAAACATACATTATAACAAAACTATAACATCTCATGAGAATCATTCAATAATGAGCAATCAGAGTAAGAAGAAGTAAGATGATGAAAAGAGGCTAACTTCTATTAATCAAAATATATCAGGTCTCATACATAAAACCAAAGTATGGCTCTGTCTTATCAAAAAATTATAATAGGGAGTCTCTTCTCAATCATTCCAACCTCAAAATAAAATTCTCCTATTGTATATATAGTTTAAACAGTAAGAAACAACATGAATTCCAAGATGGCCTCTCTAACCTAGGATTCTCCACTAAAAACTGCTAATCTAACATCTGTATAAGTGGAACTAACATATTGCTAAACACATGGAGCATGTTGGGAAAAACTCTAACAATATAATCATGACATAATTATTGTTCCTTGGGTGCATATCCATCAGTGCCATGTGTCCTCCAAGACTTTGTGTTGAGCTCCATATGCCACCTGATGACCGTTGATTCCCTCAAAATCCATCAAAGCTAGAAAGGGAAACGAATCCATAAATGATGATTGTATCTGTCAGTTCATAGAAACTTTTAGTAGTGCATCCGGTAGCCAATTTCATACTGCCCGCCTGTGAAAAATTGTTCTGCAACATATTTCGTAGCGCATTCGGTAGAAAATTTCATAGCGCTCGCCTGTGTAAACTACTCTGCAATAGTTGATGTAGTAAACTGCCACTTTCTATCTTGCTAGGTGATTCTACAATGCTTTTCATAGTGAATCTCCAATTCTATATGTGTGGATGATTCTGTAGCGCTCAACACAAAAAAATGCTGTATGATTTTCTATGTCATGTAATTTGAGCCCAAAAACCCCAAAAATCTTAGCAGAAGGAGTATAAGCCTATGTATGCCTCTAGTAATTGTAATTATGACACTTCCCTCAAAACGTCAAAATGGAAAAGTTGATCATTATCAAAAATGGGGTTTTCCATCCTCTCCACTTCATCTCCTTAATATGGCACTTCTCCTTGTTGCATCTTGGGATAGTACATTGATATTTCTCTGGGATAGATCATCCTTGAAGGGCTGGAACTCCTCTTTAAGATTTATGTTCTGAGACTGCAAGCTTCTGTTCTTCATGTAAAAAGTTTGAATTTTCCTATGGAAGGGCAAGAATCTTCTTGTTGTAAACCTAGCCAGATCAAGGGTCTCATTATACATGTCCATGAGTTTGCTCATATTTTTCCTCTCAGTCAATCTTTCTCCCTTCAAGTGGACAATTTCCTTTCTGGCATATCTGAGTTGTTTGATAATCCTCTTGAAGGTAGAGTTATCAGGGGGAGTGGTGATGTCTATGATCTCCATAGGTTTCTCAACATTTTCACCTTTACCATTATATTTCTTTTGGACATGAGCTTTGGTTATGGCTTCTTCTTCAGCATCTTCCATATGGGCTGATGATCTGGTGAAGGGCCTCCTAGCTCTAGTCTGAACTGTTGTAGTAGGTGAAGGAAAGTGTAACTTTCTCCCCTTTTTTGCTGTAGTTTTGGCTGAGGGAACTTCCTCTAGTTTAGGTGCAGGCTGAGGTTAAAGTTCCCTTTGTGGGGAGTGAGGAGATTCCCTTTCTTATTATTCAAATTCTTTAGGAACCTCTTTATCTTTGCAAATGTCTATTCCCTTTCTCTTTTTTCTTCTTTCTATTTGGGAAACAGTACTAGTTGGAAAAGGGCTCTGGACCCTAGATTGAGGGGTAGGGATACATCTAGTTGCATATTAGCAGAGGCACTGAATTGCTCCCAAGTGATTTTTATTTTCTTCAATTCCTCCATTACAAGAATCCTGATCATCCCTGAGTAGAAAACACTGGTGGACATAGACTTGGACTTGGCTTGGACCCTATCAAACATTTTTCCCATACTCCTAAATAGATAGAAAAGGATGCTCATTAATTCCTTTCCTGTGAAGTGTAGAAAAAGTCCAATGTGATACTGATATCTCATATTGAATCTTCCATCACATATAAAATACCTCTGGATGATTTTCAACATTTGGCCAAAACCCTCAACCAAGTGGCTCCTAGTCACTCCCTGAGACAAAGTATCCCGCTCATGTTCTAGTTTGAGGAAAAATTTAGAAAAGGTTTCATTAAGAGTCATATATTTGAACCACCTTTCACCAGTGATGGGTATGTTAGTGGTTGCTACAACGGTGGCCTCAGATACTTCCAACTCAAGGGTTCCTACCTTGGTATTATTGCCATCAAAGTTTAAAGAAATTTTTTAATATACCGGATATAAAATGTATGCAGAACAGAAATAAAATGCTAGTAATGGCAGAATAAAAGAAATATAACCAAAACATTCACCACAATAACACTGAAATGATATAAGAATAAAAACATAAATAGCACTTTGAATCTAATAGCAATGTTCACGAGCCTCTTTGAGGGGGCAACCTCTAGTTGAGTAGAGCTCTATTACAATAATATCCAATCTAGGGTTCTCATTCCCTCGATTCCTATTTATACTAAAAAGAAGCATCTAGAGGAAGATCCTTCTAGAAGTCAAATCTTCTATTAGGTCTTCTTACATCCTCCTTATTCTATTTTATTGAAAGGCATTACTAATATTGACCTTTATTACATCCGAATATATTTTTCTACCTATGTGCAGGTTAGGACCCTAACATGTTCTCCCCCTTGAAAACAACCTTGTCCTCAAGGCTTGAGATGGGGAAATTGTTGCAGAATGGTAGTTGGTTCCCAAGTGGCGTCTACTAGAGTTATATCTTTCCACTAGACTAGCACTTCCTTGATGGTTCTCTGATGTAGGCGATGCTCACACTGGTCCAAAACTGCTTCTGTTTGTAGCCAAATGGATCTTTCTTCAGCTAACTCTGGAAGGTTGGTTTGAATTTGGCACTTAACTCCAGTCACCTTCTTTAAGCATGAAACATGAAAAACAAGATGTAGCTTCGAATGACTGGGCAAAGCTAACTGATAGGTGACTTGTCCCACATGCTTGTGCACAATTTAAGGAACATAAAATTTGGTCACTAGCTTCTGACAATGCTCAGCCTTGAGGGACGTTTGCTTGTAAGGTTACAATCAAAGAAACACCTAATCCCCTTCTGCAAATTGACGTTCAGAACGACCTTGATCTACTTGTTGCTTCATGCAATTATGTGCCATGAACATATTCTCTTTGAGGGTACAGAGAATAGCCTCTCGAGCTGTAATTGTTAGGTCAACCGCCTGGACCTTCGAGGCACCGGGTAAGTATGAGAGAAATGAAGGTGAATTCTGTCCATATACCACTTCAAAAGGAGTAATGTGTGTAGTTGTATGGTATGAAGTATTGTACCACCATTTAGCTAGGGGTAACCATTGAGCCTACGGATTTCACTTTTCCGAGGAAAAACACCTCAAATATGTTTCCAAACACTTGTTGACAACTTCTGTTTGGCCATCAGTCTGGGGATGATAAGCTGTGTTGAGATGCAATTCTTTGCCTTGTATCTTGAACAGTTCTTGCCAAAAATTGCTTGTGAAAGTTGGGTCTTGATCAGAAACAACAGAGTGTGGCATGACATGAAGCTTGAAGACCTGATCCATGAAGATTTGAGCCACCATGGATGTTGTAAATGGGTGTTGAAGGGCACATAAATGAGCATACTTGGAAAGATGATCAACAACCGCCATGATGACGGATTTATTTCTCGGTTTGGGTAAGATGATAATAAAATCCATAGAGATATCCTTCCAAATAGAAGGTGGAATTGGGAGCAGTTGTAATGTGCCCAACGATTTGACTATTTCTCCCTTGTTGCATTGACACATGTCACATTCAACTACAAAATTATAAATTTCATGTTTCATACCATCCTAGAAAAAGGAAGGCTTGACCTTGTCATAGGTTTTGGTGAACCCGGAGTTCCCTACTGTGGGTGTATCATGAAGCTCAGAAAGTATCATGGATTTAAGCTTTGATTGTTTACTTAAATACAAACATCCTTTGTATCAAAGTTCCTCATGGAGCCAAGAGTACCTTGGGGAAGCTGGAGCATTGGACTTCAATTGTTGGATCAACTGCAAACTTTTGGGATCTTGTAGCCATTCTTGGTGAATGGCTTGGAGCCAATCGGGTACAATGAATGAAAGAGAAAAAATGGATCCTTCATCTTCATATTTTTGAGAAAGTGCATCTGCAACCACTTTGTCTTTTCCTTTATTATAAATGATCTCATAATCATATCCAAAGAGTTTAGTCACCCATTTTTGTTGTTATGGGGAGGAAATGCATTGTTCCAGAAAATACTTGAGGCTTTGATGATCTGTGTTAATTTGGAACCATTGCCCCAATATATAAGGACACCACAGATCCACAGCATCTAGAATAGCCAACATTTCCCTTTCATAGATGGTTTTTCTCAGATTTCTTTCAGATAGTTTCTTGTTGGTAAAGGCCAAAGGTTGACCCTCTTGCATAAGGACAACACCAATTCCTTTCCCTGAGGAATCACATTCCAACACAAAGGTATTTTTGAAATTGGGAAGGGTGATGACTGGAGTGGTGCACATGGCCATCTTCAAGGTTTGAAAATCTTGAGCAACAGATGGAGTCCAAGTGAAAGAGTTATTTTTTAGGAGAGTAGTGAGAGGTGCCGCAATCTTCCCATAATTCTTAACAAACTTGTGATAATACCCTGTTAAGCCTAGAAATCCATGCAAGCTCTTAAGAGTCTTTGGGTGAGGCTAGTCTTACATAGATTCAATATTTTTAGGATCCACCTTGACACCATCTTTGCCAACCAGATGAGCCAAGTATTCTACTTCTGAGGCGCTAAAAGCACATTTAGAGTGTTTCAGGAAAATTTGGTACTAAGAGAGTAGATGGGGAACTTGATCCACATGAGCAAGATGGTCTATCCATGTTTTTGTATAGATGAGGATATCATCAAAGAAAACTAATACAAAATGGCGGAGAAAAGGACAGAAGACATGATTCATGAGGCTTTGGAAGGTGGAGGGGGCATTACACAAGCCAAAGGGAATGACCAAAAACTCATAGTGGCCCTCATGAGTTCTAAAGGCAGTCTTGGGAATATATACCTCTTTCATACGTATCTGGTGGTATCCCAAACAAAGATCTAGTTTAGTGAAGAATCAGGTGCCACTCAATTCATCCAGGAGGTCCTCAATGACAGAAATGGGGAATTTGTCTTTGATGGTAAGTTTGTTGAGGAAACGAAAGTCAGGAAACATTCACCAAGAACCTTATTTCTTTAGGACCATGACCACAGGAGACGAATAGGGGCTTGTACCAGGGTGGATAATGCCTGCATTAAGCAGTTCCTGGAACATTTTCTCAATTTCATTTTTTTAGGAAAAGGGTTGATGATACATATGAATATTGGGAGGAAGGCTTCCTAGTACAAGGGGAATGGAATGATCATGAACACCACAGGAAGGAGGGAGGCCTTAGGGAGTGGAAAAGACCAATTGATGTTTAGAAAGGATGGCTTGGAGGTCTTGCGGTACCGATGGTGTCTATGTTGCTTGTATGGCATGGAGTTGGGTGATAACACCAGAAGGACCCTTTTTGAGAATCTTTTCCATGCGATGGGAACTAATGATCTCAGGTGAACCGATGGTGATTCATTGGAAGTTATATTGGTGGCCCTCCTGGTCAAATTGCATGGTTAAGTTTTTAAAATCCATGAGAATTTGGCCCAAAGTCCTTAGCCAATCTGCACCCAACATAATGTCACAACCTCCCATGTTGATAGAAAACATATGGGATTTCAAGTGGTAGTCACCAATTTGGAGACACACATTTTCACAACACCCTGCACATTTCATGGAACCACCATTGGCAATAATGATTTGGAAATTATTGATGGCATGGATGTATCAATGAGTTTCTTGGGCAATGCGACGATGAATAAAATTATGGGTGCTTCCACTATCAACTAGAATGATGACCTTTCAATCCTTGATGTAACCAAATTTCTTGAGGGATTGGGGAGCACAGAATCTAGTGAGAGCATTGAGGGAAATGACTGGTTCTACTTTGTGAGGGTCTGAGGGAGGGGTTATGGCAATGGATTTAGGTGATTCAGACAAAGAGGGGGTTTCTTCATCTTCTTCTGAAATCTCCTCGGAGATGGCCATAAAAATCTTTTGTTCTTTACACTTGTGGCCCGATAAATATTTGTCATCATAGTTATAACAAAGGCCTTTGATTTGGCATTCAACCATTTCATCCTGGGTCAATTTTTGGATCTTTAGTGGAGCAGAGGGAGTAGCGGGATTTACTAGTTTAGGGTGAGGGATGAAGGAGGGTTTTGTGGTTTTGAGAAGATACAACCTATTGTGCTTATTTATCTCTTTTGGTAGCCTCAACCCAACTCTCAGGCTGAGCCATGAGGACATGGGCCCGAATTTCATCCTTGAGGTCGCTGATAAAACATTCTCAGAAAAAGGCATCAGACATGCCCTCTATTGTAAAATCCAGGCACTCAAAGGAAGATATAAAGTCTTCCACTATTCCTAATTGTTTCATCTTTGTCAAATGGCCCAAATGGTTGATGTCAATGTCAAATCGTTCGTAAATCTCTGCCACAAATTGTGTCCAAGCAATAGACCCTTTACGAGAATTTTTTCTCCATTGCCACCATTGCCAATGTTCTTGATCTAGATGGAGAATACCATATTGAATTTTGGCCAAGTCATCTGTAATGTTGTATAAAGAGAAGTAATGTTCCATTTGGGTTACCCAACCAGTGGGGTCCGAGCCATCAAATTTGGTCACATCCACCCGTGGAAGGCGTAGGTCACATTGAAAGTGATGGTTCTGCGAGGTATGGGAATGAGAGGAACGATCACCTTTAGTATGTGGGGGTGAGGAAGAAGAAGGGTTATCTGTAGGGATATGTAGTTTGGTGCAGAGTGCCGAAAAGACTGATTCAAGCTAGGTGTTGAAGTCTTGTTTGATTTCGCCCATTAAGGACTGCATGGTTGTATTGATGGCGACAAGATTGGCACTGATTTTGTTCACTTCTTGTTGGGTCTCAATGAGACCAAATTAAAGGGTGTTGAAGAGAGCTTCCAAGTCTTGGCTATGCCTATGGGCCATGAGGATGGGGGAACTGAAAAGGGGCGGGCGGGGTAAAAAACGTTTGCCGAAAAAATGATATGGATGAATGTGATAAGGGTGAAGAGATGAATCCAATGGAATAGGTCCGAAATAATGGTGAAAACATTTCCAGAAATAATGTGATAAGGTCTGAATATATTTTTTTTTCACGGAGTTATACTTCAGTCTCTGGTCTGAATAATGTTGTAGAGAGGAAATGCCCAAATGCTTAACTAGAAAGAAATGTGTATTTACTTAGAAACCCGAAAACAGTTGCGCAACAATAGATCTTGTATGTTTTATTTGTTTATGTTTCTGTCCTCAAGGGTTCTACAGACAAGGGTTTGCCCTGTGCTATAGCTCTCTGATATACGTGTGGGGTCCAACAGTAGTACTCGGCCCAATATCTCAAGGCACTAACTAAGGAGGATAGACCGTACCCTTATCCGTACTACTCGACCACCCAGGTACTAGAGAGTATCTTCCCGAGTGTTGTTCTCAGTGACACTATAGTAGTCAGGCGACCGATCAGTTTATCTAAAGAGGGCTTTAGGTAATCTAGGTTGATCTGTACATAGGTGTTGTCTGATGCACTACCACTCGAAGGGGTACCAACAAGGGTTACAAGGGTGGCCAACAAATGTGCGCTTAAGTACCACTTGTATTTCCTGCATGTATGAGTCCCTCAACCTCGCGTTTATGCATGTATCAACAGATCTTTGTGGCTTAAAGACACCGGAATACGTCTCTACCTTGAAAAAAATTTAACCCACACTTTATGACGAGGAAAGTGATCTGATACCACTTGTAATATACCATATATAAAATGTCTACAGAACAGAAATAAAATGCTAGTAATGGCAGAATAACAACAATATAACCAAAACATTCACCACAATAACACTGTAATGATATAAGAATAACAACAGAAATAACACTTTGAATCTGAAAGCAATGTTCATGGGCCTCTTCCAGGGGGAACCTCTAGTTGAGAATATCTCTATTACAATAATATCCAAGCTAGGGTTCTCATACCCTCGACTCCTATTTATACTAAAAAGAAGCATCTAGAGGAAGATCCTTCTAGAAGCAAAAGCTTCTATTAGGTATTCTTACATCCTCCTTATTCTATTTTATTGAAAGGCCTTATTAATATTGACCTTTATTACATCCGAATATATTGTTCTACCTATGTGTGGGTTAGGACCCTAACAAAATTCTTTGGCTACCACAGGGTGTCCCCTCTGCATATTCTAACATAAAGTTAGGCAACCAACCCTTTGGAAGACCTCCCTGATCATATGTTCAACATAAAAAAATTCATATCAGAAGGCTCAGTCCTAAATACACTCCCATCCTTATGATACTTCTTCTATTGAGGTGTATCCATTGCTAGAAATAGGAGACCAAACACTACAATGTTATGAGAGGTATGGGAAGCCAAGCAAGGAAAAAAGTCTTTAGGTTTTGAATGGTGGTCCTTATATAGGTTTTTCAGGGTTTCCCTTCAATTTACTTCTAAACTAGTGAGAGAACAATTTCATGGCTTAGAAAAGGAATAAAATCTATTTAGAGAAAAGGTATGCAAGGAGGAAGCACTGTCAAGTTTTAGGCTAACATTAAACCACCATGTAGAGTCATCATCATTTTAAAAGAAAAGGCTCCTAAACTCTTCACTGTAAATATACTTTGAAGTGAAAATATAAAATGACACCGTGAAGGAAAAGAGATGATGCTGGAAATTTTAGTAGAGATGATGGCACTGGGTTGACACACAATTTGCAGTGCTGGAATAGGAGATTTGTAGCAAAATTTTGTAGTGGTTTTTGTAGCGTAGCGTAGACAGAAAGGACAAAGAAATGAATAGGAACAATAGATATGGTAGAAAATTTTATTCAATTTCAGTGGAGGAGGATGATAGTATGCAGATGGCTAAGAATTTTGTGATAGTAGTGGTAAAGAGGATGGTAGGTGGAGGAGACCACAATTTCCAATGCCACGTGCTACAAAAAGTTAAGCAGAACCTTAGATGATCTTCAATATATATCAGATGGCTCAAAGAGTACCTGGACACCGTAGCTTGACTGTAGATGATCTTCATAAACCATGAAGTTATTCACACCCATCCCAATATTGAATTCACTTCAGTTAGTTGGTTTGAAGCATAATCCACAACGCTGTCTAGACTAGGAGTTTATGCAGCGTCGAGCTAGGAGCATAATTCAAACTTTGATAAATAGTTAGAAATATTTAATGACCAAATCACGATTATTCCTTTTGAAAACATGGATGCTGAAAAGAATGAAATGACATGACATCAGCTTCATAATTGCAATGATGATAAAAAGGGAGGGTGTACAAAAGATGCACTACGAAAACTACTAGTGAGTTGGCAATGTACTAGAAGGGATTTGATTTGACTCCCTAATGGGTAATGGGACAGAGTGGAGAGGTTCAAGCATATGAATGGAGGTAGTGAAATGTCAGGCTTATGGTTTCATGGGGATGATAGTGATAGCTTTCAAATGATGTGATGAACCAAGGGTATAAACCATAGAAAATGAACTAAGGGTATAAACCATAGGTGTGGGTCAAATATGTGAGCCAATATCTAACCTTTCATTTATTTGAGTTAACTTAAGAAAACCATAAGGAGAAAGTCAAAAAACAAAATTAAAAATACTAATGGATAAAAATAAAAACCTAAGTAGAAATTTGACCCATGACAACTTCATGTGATAACATTGGCTCCACATGGAATGGCATGCTCCCTGTGAGCTTCCAAGAACAAACAACTTCAGTGTCTTATTCTAGGGATATGGGGTCATTTAGTCAAACAAAAATAAAAGAAAAGTGATATTTACAATGAATGCAAAAGCCACTAATGGCTTAACCAAAATACTTCTTCAGAAAGTTCCCATTGACAGGGCCACCAAAAACTTCAGAATCCTCCAAGTTCTACAATTTATAAGTATTATTTGAAACACCTCAGAAATATTGAAAGGACCAATCCACAAGGATTCAAATTTACCTTGTTTTCCTTTGTATTTCTTGGATGCGTCCCACTTGAGCACTAGATCTCCTAGCTAGAAATATTCTTTGCTTACCTTCTTGTCAAAGACTTTCTTGATCTTCTTTTGATGGTCCTGTGCTTTTTCAAGGACCTTCTCCCTAGTCTTCTGTACTTCTACCAGCTATTGTATCCTCCTGACCATATCATCAGTTTCTCTTTGGTAATCCTAGAGGAAATTTTCCATAGGAAAGGAAAGCTGAGTAGGAAATATATATTCAATCCCATATACAATTTGAAAAGGGGAAATACCAAGTGACCTCTTTGATGTAACTCTATCAACCCATAAGGCATATTTCAACTTTAAGTCTCATGCTTTGTTGTTGTCTTCTAACAAATTATTCATGATATTTATGAGACTCTTGTTAGAAGACTCTTCCAAAACATTTCCTTGGGGGTGATAAGGACTAGAATGGACTAATGTAATCCCATATTGTTCACAAAACTTGAAAATGGTTCAACTTTGAAAGAGGCAACATTGTCAATAAAAATATTGCTTTGACAACCAAATCTTGACATGATATCCTCAAGAAAACTAATGATTACGTTGTGGGAGGAACTCCTTGTAGGAATGGCTTCTATCCATTTGGTGAAATAATCAGTTGCAGTCAAAATCCACCTATGTTGACCACTTGAAGCTGGATGAATTTCCCCAATGAATTCAAGTACTCACTACTGAACAATGAGACAAAATATGATTTCCTTAAGATTCAAAGATATTACCTTGTTCTTCTCCACACCATCAGGAAGCTACAACTTTTGTAGAAAATATATGATGTCTTTATACCAAGTGTATTCTGGCAAGTTGGGGATGATATGAGATATTTTTTCAGCAAAATCAGCTTGCTGATTTTATGAGTTTATTTTCATGAAATTAACCCTGAGTGCTTTGAAATTTGATTCATCCATCAACCTAGATAAACCTTCACCTTTCACTATTTTAGTGGGCTTCATTTCAAGGTCAAATTCCATAATTTTGGCAATCCATTTTCTTCTCTTCCCATATATGTCAGGTTGGATAAGTATCTCTTTCACAAAGGTTGATGAAACATAGGAAACAATATTGGAATGAAGAATGTATACTCTGAAATCCTTGAGGGATTTAACCAAATCATAAGCCTACTTTTCCATGATATCATACCTCATCTCTACATTCGTCAATGCTATGCTAAAAAAGGAAATAGGCTGCTCTAACCCCTCTATATTTTTTTGAAGTAAGACAACAATCAATGTGTCATATGAGGCAAAGGAGAATATCCTAAATTCCTTGGAATAATCAGGGATAATAAGCACAGGTGCTTCAGTCAAGGCCTGTTTGATTTGGTCAAAATAATCCTAACCCTCATCATTCCATTTCACCGCATTTACATTCCTAAGAATAAATGTAATGTACTTATCCAATTAAGAAAAGTTAGAGATGAATCTTCACAGAAAATTGTTTTTTCCCAGGAAATACTTAACTTCTTTCTTGGATCTAGGAAGAGATAAAGTCTAGATAGGCTCTACTCTGCTTGGATAAATTTTTACCCCTTCTGCTGATACAATATGTCCCAATAACTTGCCTTCCTTCATAGCAAACAAATAATTATTAGGATTGAGAGAGAGACCAAACTTTATGAACTTCAGGAAGACCCTTGTCAAATGATGATAATATTCCTTTTTTGATTTTGAGTACATTCTAATGTCATCTAGATATATGACCACAAATTTGTCCTTCTCCCCAATAAAGGAAATATCCATTGCTCGTTGAAAGGTTTCTCCTACATTCATTAATCCAAAGGGCATTTTAGCATACGTGAATGTGCCCCAAGGAGTAGTGAAGGTTGTCTTCTCTCTATCTTCAGGTAAGATATAGATCCGATTATATCCTGAGAATCCATCAATCATAGACATCCTTGATGATCCACTAACTCTCTGCAAAATATGCTCCATCTTTGGCAAGGGGTAATTATTCTTCTTGGATCTTTTGTTCAAATTCCAAAAATCAACACACAGTCTAATTTCCCCATTCTTTTTCCTCACAAGGACCAAGTTATCCACCCACTTAGAGTACCTCAAAGGAATAATGATCTCGGCATCCTACTAGCACCAAGAATAACCTTCAGATTGCATGGAAGGAAATCCCAGTACCCATTAGGTTATATGTGAATGTAGGAGTGTTTTAAAGGGTCAAATGGAAAAGGACTCAAAATGATAATGTTCCAACTCAGATAACAGGGCTAGCATGCACCAACAATCAAGGTCTTGGATAAATTCAATCAATAATTGGGATTAAGTATGAATAGAGGGAAGACTTGAATGAGAGGAATGTAAGGGTTGTTGTAAACAACAGGTCTACAAAAGCCTAAGGAAAAAAGTTTCTTAATACAATATCTTCTTGAACTCAGAAACTAAGGAGTCTAAATAAACATCATGATAATATAATTATCAAACATCCACCATAACATCACCACAAAAATTCATGTGAATCATTCAAAGCATGAACATTTATCATCAGAAGCAAATAAGCTGAAAGAGAAGATGATTTCTATTAACCAAAATGTCTTAATTCCAATACATAGCCAGTTCACAGTCACTTCATCAAAATATTACAGTCTAAGGGAGCCTTTCTCAGCCATCCGAACCTACTAAAAAATTTCATCTATCTATTTATAACAAAAGGGAGGCAACCGTTGGAGGTACGAGCTGGCCTCCTTCCCTTGAAGATCTCTAAGAATTTACTTCATCTAACAACCTGTCTAATAACCTATGCTATAAAATAGTAAAATGTTGGTAACTAATCCAACCCAACTTCAAACTGATTTGATTCCCTCTTGTTGCACAACTCCTTGTTTTCCATGTTTCTTTCAGGAGCATGTGGTTTTCCTCATGATGCCAACTATTATTTCTACAATCTTCTCCATCATCATCTATACAAAAATTTGTTAGCTCGGCCCTCCTGAACCCCTGGTGTCTGTTGGTAGCTTCTTTAGGTAATAGTCTAAGTAGCGCACTTCAAAACTGGACAAGTAGAAAAAGTAGCTTCAAACCCTCATATTCTCTGTGAAAACTTTTCCCTCTGCGAAATATTAGGTAGCGAATTTACGTAGCGCCATTGTGCCACGTATGTGTGAAAACTTTGTTCTCTGCCAGATATTGGGTAGAGAATTTACATAGCGCCACTGTGCGTCTATGTGCAAAGTTTCGGTAGCACTCTAAAAAATGCATCACCTCCAATCTAGAACATGTGAAGAGAAATTAGTGACCTTGCATAGTGTCCAACCCATTATCTTTAGGTGACATGGAAGCACTATAGGTAGCATACATGGGGCTCAACTTTCACTAGCTATTTTGTTACCTTGACACTTAATCTCACACTCTTTCTGGTAGGAAGATGTTCATTTAGCACAACATACTTCTTCTTCTTAGCAATGACATGATTTTTTAGTGGGGCTATGCTCTCTTTAACTGCTGATGTCTCTTTCTCAATGGTTGCTTCAACCAATACCTGCAAGTTTCTTTGAGCTACTTCATCTTGAAAATGTTGCAACTTTTCATTGAGTCTCCTGTTCTGAGATTGAAAACCTCTATTCTTCCTATAAAGGTTTTGGAGCTTCCTATGAAGGGGTTGGGCCTTTCTTGCTGCAAACCTTGCTAGGTAAAGAGTATGTTTTTAGCCATCCATTAGTTCTTTCATTTGATCCCTATGAATCGTATCTTTTGTTTTAATATGAGCTACCTCCTTCCTAGCATCCCTAAGTTGCTTGATCAATCTTTTGAATGTCTGACTGCCAGGTGGAGTTGTGGAATGCACAGTATCAACAAGGTTTTCCTCAGTCTCCTTTTACACCTGCATGGAAATTTCCTTGTCTTCTTCATCATCCTTCTTGAAGTCTTTGTCTTTATTTTATTCTTTGAAATAGTGGTTTCCTCTTTTATTTCTGCCGGATTTCCAATGCCTTTCCCCTTCTTCTTTTGTACAGGGATTTCTGGTAAAGATTGTTCTTCAACAACTTCCCTAGGAATTGATGATCTTATGAAAGGTATTCTACCTTTGGTATTGACTGCCTGAGGAGAAGAGGGATAGTGTAGATTCTTCCCTTCCCTGGATGTATTTTTGTTAGAAGAAGGAACCTCTTCTAACCTTGGTGGAGGAGGTGGTGAAAAATATATTTGTGGGGAAGGACAAGCTTCGTCCTCAGCTCTTGTGACCTGCTTGCTGACCTCTAAAACTTAAAAATGTGATATTCCCTTTCTCCTCCTAATGGTCCCTGCTTTAAAATAATTGGTGGGTGATAAAGGACTTGCATTCTGTGATTGAGGAGCAAATTCTAGATCCAACTTAAAGTGAGAAGAAACAACAAAATGCTCCCATGAAATCTCTTTCTTACCCAATTCCTTAGAGAAAAACATTATGATCAGTCCAGAGTGGAAAAGGATAGTATCCACATCCTTAGATTTGGATTGAATCATGTCTGAAATCTTACCTATGATCCTTAACAAATAATAGGGAATATTCATTTCAACTTTACCAGTAAAACACAACAGAAGCCTTCTATGGTACTGGAACAATGTGTTAAATATACCTTCACATATAAAATATCTTTGGATGATATTCAAAATCCTTTCAAACTGTTCAATCAATTGATTCCTTGGCATACCTTTAGATAAATCATTGGCTTGATGTTCAAGTTTAAGGATATCTTTGGCATAGGCTGAACTCAAAGCCATGGCTTTGAACCACTTTTCACCTATTGTAGGGATTCTTGTTGTAGCTGAGATAGAGGCTTCAGTCACCTCAAATTCTAAATCTCCAACCTTGGTTCTCCTTCCATCAAAATGTAATTCAAATTGTCTTGTCACCTCTGGATGGCCTCTTTGCATATTCTGGCAGAAAGAGAGGCATCCCACTCTTTGAAAGACCTCTCTTTCCATGGGATCAATATAAAAAATATGCATATCCAGAGGTTCTATCCTAACCACCTTGCCCCCTTTGTGTGTCTTCTTCAATTGAGGAGTCTCCATGGCTTAGAATGAGAGCTTCTTGAGGATTATGGGGTAGTAATAACCAGGAAGACTTAAAATCGGGCTTCGAATGTACAAGGTTGAACTTTTAAAATAGACTGGTGCTAGTAATCTAAGTTTTGACTATGGGAATCCCACCCTTAGATTTGTACAGTTATTGAGAGTTTGGACAATGAGGGGGAAATCTGCAATTGGCCCTTTGTAGCTGGGTAAAAATGCTTAACTCAAGAATGAAAGGAAGCAGGGGAGACAAAGAGTGATTAAGAAATGCCTATGGGTAGCACGAAACATATGCAGAAGATAGATTTTTTATATGTTTTCAACCTCAGTGGCTATGGAGAGAAGATGTAATCATACTTTTATACAAGAAAATGAAGTTTGCAGGTTTGAAAAGGGAGGAGACAAGGATATGATGCGAACATGATTCCCGTACAACTGTGCAAGCTCGATAAACCAAACTCTGAGCGCTAACTTCTTTGTGAAAACTAATGTGCAGAGGAGGAAAAATGGGATAACTATGGAGTAAAAACCTATCTGAAACTTCAATGAAATCTCAAAATGAAGCCACAAACATTTCAACCCTCGAATATAAATCAGGATAAGATTTGGTCACTTCGCTGTCGCCTGGTTAGAACTATGAGTTTGAGCAACACAACATTCTTGAATTTTCAAATCAAAAAACTGTTATCAGGGCTCGTAAATATGAGATCTTGGAGGTATATTTAACCAAATCTTGGCACTAAAAACAAGGAAAATGACATAAGTCATGGTAATCATGACTCGTAGTGGAAATATGATGAACGAGAAAGGAGCTACGAAACTGCCAGATGAGTGGGCAGTGCTCCAATTTTAAATATGATTGGACAGATAAGCAAGGATAGTAAGGCATTCCTACGAGGTCATGAGTGAGGAGAAAGGTGTGTCACATCGGTCTAGTCATGGGAGGGGAGGGATCGATCCTAGTGACAAATCATGAAGGGGTCCAAAATTTAAGTCATGAACTAAAAAGGTTTTAAGTCCAAAAATCAATTTGAGGATCAAACTAGAGCTATGAACCAAAACTTTATTCATCTAAGGGGTCCTACGAAACATAAAATTTAAAGGGATGAAACTTTAAAAATTTAAAATCTAAGGCTTGAAAAAGGATAAAAACAAACTAAAAACCCAAGGCAATTTAGTGTGATAACACATCCTTACTTATTTTTCCTTAATAGGAAACAACATGTGATTTATTTGTCTGAGTTTATTCCTAAAAGTCTTGGTCTCCTCTTTCAAAGGGATATTATTTTCAATGATGTTTGTGTCATATGTTTGTAAATATTCATATTTCCAGGAAAACACATCAACAAAATCCTTTAAAAGTTTGACATACTCAACCCTTTTCTCCTTTGACAAACTGTAGACAATTTCACATACTTTGGATCCTCCTCTGTACCTAAATTACATTCATTCACATCAACATTTTCAGATGAACCTTTAACCTTTACAAAAAAATCATTTCTTTCAAACAATATCTCTAAACGGACTAGTCCTTTTGGAATATGGTTACTGGGCAATTGAACAATATGATGGTAAAAATTTTTATTCAAAAAACTATCATCATGAGGGAATTTGGAATTGTCATGATATTGATCAATATGCAGGGGAAAAAACTCTTCCACAATTTCAATAAATCTTTTGATTTCAAGATCATCCTTAAATACCTTCCAATTATTGACATTGTCAGGTATAGAGGGTCTATACTTCACTTCCACATCATATTTGAGCATAGCGGGCAAAGGAACTCTGAAATTTGTTGTAGAAACAACCAAAGAATATGCCATAATAGTTTCCTCTCTTAGAATAAAGGAGATATTAAAAGATAAGAATAAATTATAAAAAATATCCCAAACTTCATTTCTGTAAGTCCTTAACCTAGGGTTTTTATCTTGATACATATTTTTGATTTGATGTACAATTAATTTAACATCTCCAAACACTACTAACTCTTCAATCTTCATGTCTTTAGTAGCCCTCAAAATCAAAACAAGAGCCTCATACTTTTCCACATTGTTTGTAGTTTCAAATTCAAGTTTGTAAGACAAATATATGATCTCTTGGGTAGGGGAAATAAATACCACCCCAACAACAACACCTTTGTTAGAAGAGGCTCCCTAAAAAAACATCTTCCAAATAGAGGTATTATGAGGGGGAATTTCACAAGAGTTAATGGGATGTTTTCTAACTTTAATAGTTGATTGAGGAGCATCAGTGAGTTGTAAAATACTTGATCCTAAATCAATATCAACCGCAAAAATAGGGTGGTTAGTAGGATTTGCTTCATCATTGATGATGTAAGCTAATTGTGCTTCACTATAAAGCCTTTTGTGCTCTCCCCCAAATATAGGAATGGTGGCATCTAGATCAGATTTATGGATAAAATTCTTCATCCTCTCCTTCTTCATCAACAAAAAGATTATTTTGGAGAGGGGCTTGGAATTTTTTATCAACCCTATCCCTATTTATTTGATCTCTTTGAAGGACATGAGGGGCATTATTTGGTCTTCTAAAATTTCCTCTATTATCAACATTCTGTGTGTTCCTATAATTTTGTTTTCCTTCAAGTTTCAACTTTTCCATTTCAGCAGAAAGTGATTTTACCAATTTTGTTAGTTCATCAACTTGAGGGTGGACAACAAGGGAATTATAGGTTGAAGCTTCAACCCTACTTTCTATTTTGTCTCTATCAAATTTTCCCCTAAGCTTTTCAATTGCCAATATGTTAGATTCTACCTCCAAGGTTTCATCTTGCATATGAGATGGAGAGGTAGATATTCTTTCTCTCAATAGGGGGAAAAACTCAGGGTCAAAAGCACTAACATAAGTGATCTTGGAAAAAGTTTCTGTAGGATTTATTTAAGTGGTAATTTTGTTGTATATTTTATTAAATATCTTTGATGATTATGAAACATATTCCCCTTCTTTCCTCTTAAGTGACCCAAATTCTATAATGTAAAATAGGAAAACCTTTTTACCCCCCCAATGCGTCAGAAAAGAATCATCTAAAGATTCAATTACAGAAATAGATTCAGGAGTTAAACCCCTAAACCATTTCCTAGCCTCACCATCAAAGCTATGTACAAAAAACCTCATCCATACATATTCATTCTCAATATTAAGATTGTCTATCTAACTATAAAATGCTGCAAGGTGTTCTTCTGCAGTTATGTCTTCCTCCCTTGTGAACTTGGGCATGTACTTAAGGTAGTCTCCAATTGGTAGAGAATTCATAGGCTGATCTAACATAAGAGGGGAATACCTATCCTCCACTATGGCATCCATCCTATTTCTAGGAAGGTTATCACCTACCATTGGATTGTGAATTCTAGGAGAACAAGGGGGAGAATCAGTCTTGACAAGTAGAATTGCAGCTTTGATATTGGGAGAAAGAGGGAGGTTGGATGGAGATATTTCAGTTTTAACAGGAAGAGGTTGAGTCTTGGAAGAATATGGTATAGGTGCCAAGAGAAATGAGGCTTCCTCTTCTTTGGTTAGAAAATTTTTATAGAAGGAGGAGTAGGAGAACCCAAGGTAGGAAAATGTTGTAAGCTCTCAAGTCTAAACCAACTTACAATATCAGGAGAGGCAAGGAATTGGAAACTTTCTTCTTTCAATTTGGGACTAAAAGAAGAGTACTCGAGAGGAAAATTTTCAAAATCCAAATTTATAGAAACTTCAACAGAGGATAAAAGGGGAAAATTGGATATAACTACTAGTGTATTAAAGGTGGAATCATGAAAATGACCAGATGATCCGTAGGATCGTTTAAATGACTATGGTTGAGTTTTAATTTTGCATGCGTTAATTAACCATTTGAGAAATTTAGTGAAAGAATGAGGAAATAAGAGGAACTATAACAACCAAATACACATATGCAGATCTGAAATGAAAGAATAAATAGAAAACCATAACACACATATTGATAACAGAGTTCGGCACAACTTTGCCTACGTCTCTGGGCCTTTTCTCTGTGGGGGAGGCTTCTTTATTTCTGTTCAAATGCTCAAACGTACATCGCTACAATGCCAAATGGCTACAAGACTGATCTGGTCATGTTGTCCCAGATCTCTAGAACCCTACAAATAAAACAGCACGCAAAACGGACGTCTGGATCTCCCAGAAATGGTTCGATAACATCTCCTCCTCCAAAGCTTCTCTGCATCAAACTGACTTTGGCTTGGATTTTCTTCAGCATAACTCTGCTCTGACTACTCTCTCATGGCCTCAAACAGGCCTGGTTTATATAGCGTTGAATTTGGTTGCTCATCTCCAACTTCCTCCAAGGATTTGGGCTCAAAAAATGCTCAATGTCCCCCAAGAATGGAGAGAATCAGCTAATAACAGGCATAATAACAATAAAAAAAACCAAATTCATTGGTTAAAAACCCACTTTTTAACAAAAATAGGGCATAGGCCCATGATTCTTGTGCACACGCTCTCTGGAACGGTCATATAGGGGGGCATGTGGCTGAGCGCTCATGCGCTGGCCCCCTTTTGGCGCGCCTACTCCCGATCTTATGGATTACACAAAGGAACCGTGGCCCAAAGTATTAACACCCCACGCATTATTTGTAGGGATAAGCCCCTGGGTTCTGTGGTGATGGTTACATGTAGTGGCGTGTGACCAGGGCTAAGCCCTTATCCCATATTCCCGCGCCGTAGGTTTTATGCAACAGTCGTATGGTATATCATATGTCACACTGAGGGCTCGGGCTAAGCCCCGACCCTTTTCCCCACCGGCTAACCACTGAACCAAACTTAAATATGTTTTCACCCATTTCGATAACAAGAACCATGCATCGCTCGGGTGGCTAGCCCATTCTGCCAGTTCGTTCACCTGCCTTGAGTTCATTAACAACCAACGAACCAATATCGGGGTGCCATGTGGCAGCTCTTGACTGGGCCACGTGGTACCTCATCAACCAACCGGTGAATTCCACGTGTCAGCTTGGGATTTTCCCACATCAACTCTCATACTACCTTGGTCAGCCTACCCTGTCAGCCTACCATGTCACCTGATGACATCACCCATGCCACGTGTCACCCTTTTAGTGGTAACACGTGTCACCTCGGGATAAGTCCAACCATATGCCAAACCAACCAATCAAACTCTGCCATGTGTCATTACCTGAGCATTCCACATGTCATCTACTGAAGCTACCACATCATTTGTATGGACCGTACGGTCTACATAGTCAGCATGACACGTGGACTGTACAGACTGTACAATCATCCCCTTTTTTTGCCTGTTTGACTTTTTTGACAGAACGTGATATCTTCTCCATATAGAGCCCGTTTGACAAAGTAAATATACCACTAGAATTAGGAAGACGAGACAGACACAATGGCACAGGTTTCGTCGCATTCCAAGAAATTTCATTTTTGAGCATTTTTCAAGCCTTGTCAGGATTCTGGATCCGATTTCGGATCACACCTCACCACAAAAAGAACTTTTGGTCCCCAAAAGGTTACTCACCAGTCAACAAGCTCGAGATAGGCCACCCGGCTTGCTCTTTGTCTCTGAACTCTGTCCTGTGCACCTGTCTCATCAAGATCAATTGTAACACAATCATGACAACTGATAGTACATTATTAGCCATTTGAACCCTGTTACATCTTACTGAAGACACTATCATCCATGTAGAAAACATTGATAATGAAAGTATAAAAAAGACAACTGCAAATGAACTGATATACTTGAAATATCTGCACGACATGAGCTTATCTTGAAGCAACTTATGATTGATTTTCCATTCAACAACCATATCTTGTTCTTGTCTAAGATCAATTA
>JZKD02S1458242.1:487609-498458 GCA_000966675.3 Picea glauca
TAGGGAATGTGCTCTTGCCTTTTCTCAAAAGATTGTTGCCAAAACATGTTATTTTCTTTTAGAGCAACAGTCTCTGTGGATTTAATAAACTATTGACAATCCTGAAGTACTTGTTGCCTCGCTGAATTGATACTTTTTGTACCCTCCATATCCATTTTTGACCTCTTCATTTGAAATCTTTACTCCATAAACCCATATATATCTTCACACATATAACCAAATGCCAGCAAGTATAGTAAGGTATGGTCATTAGTCAAAATTCTTTAATTTCCTTTTATTTAATGATTAACTGAAATTCTTGGAATCTCATGAATGGTTATATCAGATTTTGCAGCATACTTTGATTTCAGCAGCAGATTAAAATGGAAGATTTTCTACACTCCAGGTGTTGCCAGCTTGCTCAAGCAAAAGCAATTATTCCAGCCTAACTCTCGTTGATGACTCATGGATAATCAATGAGATCTTCATCTCTGGGCACTACGTGCCATAGAGATAAAGATTGGTTATTAGATAATGATTTTTTCGGGCATGAGAAGTACCCATTAATTGAAGGAATTATTTACCTTCTGAAAACAGTTATGTATTAAATAGAAGATAGGCTCTGTTTCTAGAAAATCGGGATTAGTTATCTAGATCTCGAGCTATAAAAACAATGGAGCGAAATGTAATAGAAAACGGATATGATATAGAAGGATTGCACTATTCAAGTGTTGTCTTTCTGAATTTGACAGAGATCGACTCATACAATGTTATTTCTAGTATTTTAAGATGTTTCTTTAGACTGTAATATGATCCATTTTCTATTATTAATGTTCTCTTTTATATATCTGTAGGTTAGAATTTAGTCTGCAAGTCACAAAGGGACTTGTGGTTTTCTTGGAAAGGATCCACCAAGAAGACCATGAGTCTCTCTTTCATAGATTTAGTTCTTTGATAGATTACATTTGCCTTAGTCAGAATTATATTCAGAACAGAGTAAATAGGAGATTTACATTGCTTGAAGTTATTGTTAGCATTTGTTTATTGTTGGATTGTTGAATAGAGTAACTATCAGTTTAGAAGCAAGATTGACTCATTGCATCTATGGTATAACTCGTTTTTGTGAAATCTAAAGCCTCATAGACTGTATCTCTTGATATCATAGTTTTGATTCTGAGATTTAGTTTCTTAGATTCATCATAGAGTAAAATGTCTTTAGCTATAAGATTTTAGGGTTTTTATTTGCTGTTAAGTTTTAGTTTTGAAATTAGTATAGTTTTCTTTGTCATTAGTTTACTTTCTATGACATACTCTGCTTCTGGTATAATTTGTTGTTACTTAGTTTGATTTCCGAAGTAGTTTCATTTTGAAATAGACATCTTACTTCTAGATTAGTTCAAAGGTAGTTGTTAAAGATATTTCATTTCTGTCTAGAATTGAATGCTGTAGAATTTAAATGGGAATACTTTAGTTATAATGCTTTTGTTTAAATTAGAAATAGATTAGAGATAACTTAGGCTTAGAGAAGAGTAGACAATTAGGTTCTAGTCTAACACATACGGTGTTTATGCCTCTAAGTTTACCTCCCTGGGTTGAAAATTTATGTAAGCTATTATAGAGATATAATTAGCCCAACATTTTGGCACCGTTGTTGGGGAGGCATTAAAATGGACTGGAGGTTAGATGTTGTCAGACCTTCAATAGGTAAGCAAATTTTCATTTTCTTTTCAATTAATGCAGGAGTACAGTAGGAGTATTTTAGTTTAATAATTTTACTGTTTTAGTTTTGATTTCATAGTGATTCTGTTTGAATATAGGTTAGTTTCACCCATAACACTTAGTCTTAATTAGTTTCTTTACTTTGGAGTTATCTACATTTCTTCAAAAAGGATTTAGATTAGTTTTAAAAATTTAAATTTTCAAGATCATTTGGGTGTTGTAAGAACCTTGTTACTAATCCACCTGTGGAGCAGGATAGCAGAACTGGAACAAGTTTAGAGATGTTCAAAAACTTGTTGAGCAGAGAAGGGCTTATTACTACAAGGAGTTTTCATAATCCTTGTCACAACATCAGATCCATATATGAAGATGAATCCATCTTTCAAAGTGAGCAGCAAATCAATAAGTGTCCTCAACCTGAAGACCTAGACTTGTTCATCTATGCTTCCTCATTTGATGAAGGAGCTCAAGAATTTTGGGAAGGAGATGAGGAAGAAGAACACCTAGAACCTGAAATTGCAAAATTTCTTGCTTGCTTGAGACCAGAAGAATAATATCATCTTGGTTTGACAAGCCTAGCCAATCAAGGATTTATTCAAGTATGGACTGATACAGTTTGTCCATTCCATCCTTTTACTTTTCAGCAACTTTTGAAATCAAGATCATATGAGGAGCTGGTTCTTTATATCTGGACATTTGTTCATAAACACTGTATGGACAATCATGATTTAGAAGTCTTGATTCGGAGGTGGTTACACTGGAAGTATGCATACACTTGAAGGAACATTTTTACTTCCAGTAGAGTAGGGTAGAATAGGAAATAAAAAAAATAGGAATAAAAAAAAGTAAAGAGAAAAATAAGCTTTAGTATGAAAACCAACTTGTCTGGCGTAGTTTAGCAGGAGTCTAGTTAGAAAACCAGGTTACTAGCTAGCTAGACTCCAAAATAAAGTTTGTTGGTGCCTACTTCATTTTCTTCACAAATCATGTTCGGTGCTCAGCTGGATGATGGAAGATTCATCAAGGATTTCCTTCCAGCAAAGTTTCAACCCATCGACTCCAAATCATTTTCTGGGTTTGAAACTCGAGACATTTTTAGATACCTTGGAGCCTTCATGCCTCAATGGCAGGTATCCTTGTCATTTGCCAAGGAAATACATCAATGTTTCTTGGCAAAAGAATTCTACAGTTCATTCGACTTCAACAAATGTATTCATGACTGTTTGAATGTATCTAGTGCCTTGATTCCCATTGACATTACAGGTGGGATATCTCGCACTGGTTAACAACTTCCCTCATTGGTTGGTAATCCATTGATTTCTCCCTATGTTCGACATCAACAACATTTATTCACATAGGTAGATCTGCACAAAAGGGAGTATTTGGATGAAGACTTTGCAGTTTTGGGTACTCATCGACAGTTTCATTAGTTTGCAGTTTTGAATAACAGTCTATTCTTCTATTTTCTATAAGATATCTAATAACATTCAGTGCAGTGGAAATCCTATCAGAAAAGAAATCCTAGGTCTTGGAGCAGCACAATCTTTGGAGCAAAGAAAACACAAGAAATTGTATTCTGTTACAGAAATCTCATTCTGCTACAGTACCTAAAACATGCAGCAGAAGCCTGACAGTTCAAAGTATTTCTGAAATTTTGATCCTGAAAGGGATCTAAGGTATGAATCTTTCTTGGGATTTATTTATTTCATTAAATTTAAGGAAATTTTTACTATGAATTATACCTACGATACTTGCTAAAGCCTATGCCCTTCTACCTTTCGAATGTCATCATATAGCTTATATCTACCTTTTCTTGTCATCATCATTTTATAAACCATCCTCTTATCTTATAAATAGATCTTCATCTCTATGGCACGTAGTACCTAGAGATGAAAAATCTTATCATTTTAAAAAATATATAATGATGATTTATGTTATCCATGGAATCCTTGCTTCATTCCTTCATGATTTCATACCCAACAAATTCATCATTATACTAACAGTTCAAAATTGTCATAAAACCTCTTACGCACCATGCATTTGAATGATAGTGAAGTACAAGTCATGATTATCAAATTGCTGGATGCTCTGAATAACTTTGTTGAGACTTATTCACATGCCTATTTGATAAACTTCATCATTTTCAGAGCTTCTGTTTCATCCTCTGTTTCATATCGAAATCACATTCTCAAAACAGATGGGGAGGAAGGGGGTTGAGCGTCATGAACCTATTTCTGTCTCTGTGTTAGAAGGCCTTCCAGAATTCAACGCATGTAAAGGAAAATTCGAAGGCACTTGGTACCAATTCTTTCAAAAATTTCGGGGATATGATGACACAATCATACTGTATTTCGCTTAGGGACTTGATGGAAAGGTAGCACATATTGGCAATTTCCTTATGAGGGTGTCTGAGAAAACAATTGCTCGTGCCACTGGTTTACCTTGTCGAGGGGAACATTGGTTTAAAAATAAACCCATCGAGCGTCCAGTATGTACCAGATTCTTAAAGGAGGAGCATCAAACTGAAAACTGGAAGAAGGGTTTCCCTCATGATTGGATGCAGGATGAATGGCGCAATGTGCTTTATGTGTTGCAGAAATACTTGAGGTATGTAATTACTCTGAATTACCATGTCCACCTTCTCTTACATTTTGAAGCCGAATTGGAAATGAATTTCCCATATTTCTTGTGCAAAAGCCTAGCCAAAATGTCAAGACGGATTCAAAAGCATTCTGGAAACCCCTATAACAACCTCTACCATCATGGATTGATCAAAATTCTCATTGAGGACGAGTTGCGTCTCCGAAGGGATAATTGGGATAATTTTGTAACCAGGATTTGGGGCCTTCCTTCACCTAGAAGTCTTCCTTCTACTCGGGTCGCCTTCAATTCGGAAGATCATAGGGTCAAAACCCCTCCTATCCAAAATCCAGAACTGCCTCTGATCGATATTTTTTCTTCTGTCCTACAGAAAGTAAAGAAGCAATAAAATTTACCTAAAAATCCTACTGTTGTTGAATCCTCGGCACCTCGCCGTGTCACGGGAAGTATGACTGTCAAATCCTCCAACTTATCTCAAAATGCACTTCCATCAGTCTTCATAAAATTGGATGATTTCCCTGAGGTATAACTAGAACCTTCTAAGAAGAAGAAAAATATCGTTTCAGACCCTTCTTCTGTGCCTGAACATAATTCTCCTCAACACATTTTTTCTGAATTTGATTGCCCTTCCCTAGATCCAGCTGAACATGAAATTGATGAGCCTGTCCATAAAAATCTATCTCCTAAAATCGGCCATGTTGAATACAATTCAGACCTATTTAATCTTCGTCAATTTGACTACGGTACCCCTGAAGATGACTCACCCAATCCAAAAATCCCTATTACTATGCCTACAACTTCTAGCAGTGAGAAGATCATCCAGGAAAAGAACAAGGAAATTGAAGAACTCAGGACAGAAGTAGAGGAGTATAAGGATCTTGATCGATGTGTGAAGGCTGAGAATGCACGGTTAAAAATGATTGTTAAAGAATATAAGGAAGCCATTGATGAACTAAGGACATGTGGTCTTCAGCTTGCAGAGAAATATGAGAAGGTGAGCACCAAACGCAAGAAGACCATTTCTGAGAATAAATGTCTTGCAAAAGTAGGAAGGACTTGGAAGACAGAGTCATTGAAACATCTTTCTCATAACAATATGTTAAAAAAGAAGCTCAAGGACAGCAGGGAACATGCCAGTGGAAAATTCAATACCATTGTGAATACATCCTAAAGTCTTGTTAGAAGGATTGAAGTCAGTTTTGTAATTTTGAAACCTTTAAAACATGTATGTTTGCATGAGGACATGGAAGTACACAGGTGTGGGGGAATGTTGGCTCCCTGAATTGATACTTTTTGTACCCTCCATATCCATTTTTGACCTCTTCATTTGAACTCTTTACTCCATAAACTCATATATATCTTCACACATATAACCAAATGCCAACAAGTATAGTAAGGTATGGTCATTAGTCAAAATTATTTAATTTCCTTTTATTTAATGATTAAATGAAATTCTTGGAAGCTCATGAATGGTTATATCAAATTTTGCAGCATACTTTGATTTCAACAACAGATTAAAATGGAAGATTTTCTACACTCCAGGTGCTGCCATCTTGCTCAAGCAAAACCAATTATTCCAGCCTAACTCTCGTTGATGACTCATGGATAATCAATGTGATCTTCATCTCTGAGCACTACGTGCCATAGAGATAAAGATTGGTTATTAGATAATGAGTTTTTTGGGCATGAGAAGTACCCATTAATTGAAGGAATCATTTACCTTCTGAAAACAGTTATGTATTAAATAGAAGATAGGCTCTGTTGCTAGAAAATCAGGATTAGTTATCTAGATCCCGAGCTATAAAAACAATGGAACAAAATGTAATAGAAAACGGATATGATATAGAAGGATTGCATTGTTCAAGTGTTGGCTTTCTGAATTTGACAGAGATCGACTCATACAATGTTATTTCTAGTATTTTAAGATGTTTCTTTAGACTGTAATATGATCCATTTTCTATTATTAATGTTCTCTTTTATATATCTGTAGGTTAGAATTTAGTCTGCAAGTCACAAAGGGACTTGTGGTTTTCTTGGCAAGGATCCACCAAGAAGACCATGATTCTCTCTTTCATAGATTTAGTTCTTCGATAGATTACATTTGTCGTAGTCAGAATTATATTCAGAACATAGTAAATAGGAGATTTACATTGCTTGAAGTTATTGTTAGCATTTGTTTATTGTTGGATTGATGAATAGAGTAACTATCAGTTTAGAAGCAAGATCGACTCATTGCATCTATGGTATAACTCGTTTTTGTGAAATCTAAAGCCTCATAGACTGTATATCTTGATATCATAGTTTTTATTCTGAGATTTAGTTTCTTAGATTCATAATAGAGTAAAATGCCTTTAGCTATAAGATTTTAGGGTTTTTATTTGCTGTTAAGTTTTAGTTTTGAAATTAGTATAGTTTTCTTCGTCATTAGCTTACTTTCTGTGACATACTCTGCTTCTGGTATAATTTGTTGTTACTTAGTTTGATTGCCGAAGTAGTTTAATTTTGAAATAGACATCTTACTTCTAGATTAGTTCAAAGGTAGTTGTTAAAGATATTTCATTTCTGTCTAGAATTGAATGCTGTAGAATTTAAATGGGAATACTTTAGTTAGAATGTTTTTGTTTAAATTAGAAATAGATTAGAGATACCTTAGGCTTAGAGAAGAGTAGACAATTAGGTTCCAGTCCAGCACATACAGTGTTTATGCCTCTAAGTTTACCTCCCTGGGTTGACAATTTATGTAAGCTATTATAGAGATATAATTAGCCCAACAGTACTGTTGCCTGTAGTTGTCATATATATTGAGTCATCCCTGGATTCTTCAAAAATTGATAATATTCGACAACAAAGGTTGTAGCGTCCTGTGGTTTTGGCCGTATCCAGAGGAGACAATTATCTTCATTATGCTTGGCATCTAGAAAATTATTCTTCCACGTAATCTGGTTGGTAAGGAAGGAGGGGAGTGCCCGAATCTGGATATCACCAACAAGAGGATTAAGATTAAGCTGTCTGTTCTCAGGAATGGATTCATTATGAAGATATACCTCACATAGTATATGTTGATCAATAGTAGAGGCTTCTACAAAATTTTGAACAAAATCTTCTGGTTTGAACACTGCATAGGGTCTTCCTTCTTTGATTGATTTTATCTAAAAGAATGCAAGTCATTCTATAAGGAAAAGAGAGTAATTTGAGGATGGTTTCCTAGCAGCCAACAATTTTTGTACCAAATCGAACATCAGGAGAAATTTTCTTTTTAACTCCTCATTCTTCTTTTTATGGGTACGAGATTCTTTACGTGTTTTCTCCAAAGCTTCCCAGTTTGAATATATGTGGTTCAGCCAAAGTAGTCTCTGCTCCTGCAAACTTTTTTCCTATGTAATAACAAACTCCTTTTCCATTTGTTCATTATTACCTTCTCATTCCATGGTTGAGTTTGTATTTCATCATCGCAAGTGGTAGACTGAGGTAGAGTCTGAGTGGATTTTTCCACAAAAGTAGGGGTAGTGATCTTTCTAGGAGGGCTAGATTCATCAATAGACAAAGTTTGTGTTTCAACATCGCAAGTGGTAGGCTGAGGTAGATTCTGAGTGGCTTGTTCCATAAAAATAGGGGTATTGATCTTTCCAAGAGGGGAAGATTCATCAATAGGCAGAGTTTGAACAACTTTACTAATGAAAATAGGAGCTTCGGATTTAACAATTGTTGTAGGCCAGGGTTCCTGTAGATTAGCTTTGATTTTTGGAATTTTTGAAGGTCCTATTGGTTCTTGTGTAATAGTAGGGCGTTCCTCTTTTTTAACTGCAAAAGTCGTAGGTGCAGGGGAAGCTCCAGGCATTGGGATTTGAACCACTTTTTAGCCTACTTGATCATAAATATGCCCACATTGGCTACACATATACTCTCTATACTGAATATCTTTTGTGTTTTTCTCTGCCATGCCCACTACACGAGCTAAGGTATACAAATTAAGTTCCTTGTCATAGGATTCCTTTTCCATTACCAACTCTTCCTTGTAAGATTCCATTTATGATCTTAGAAACTCATTCTCTTGTAAGAGAGAAGCCATTGTTGGTTCTGGTTATTGATCTATCATTGGTGTATCAAGAGGGGTGACTGGTTTTTGTGTAACAGTCATAACCTCAGTAGTTGGTTCTTGTGGAGCGGCTACAAAATCAGCAACTGATTCTTGTCTTTCAACTACTTGATGTAAATAAAATAGTGTTGCAGCACCCTGGGCATGTGATTCTAGAATTTCAAGAATAAAGTCAGTAGTTGGTTCTTGTGTTTCAGTTGTAGCTGGTTCTTATGTAACAACTATAGTTGGCTCTTGTGTTTCAACTGTAGCTAGTTATTATGTAACAACTATAGCTGGTTCTTGTGTTTCAGCTACTGAATGAGTAGCTGGTTCTTGTGTGACAACTACTGAATGAGTAGCTGGTTCTTGTGTGACAACTATTGTTGCAACACCCTGGGCATCTGATTCTTGTATTGCAGGAATGAAGTCAACAACTTGTTCTTGTGTTTCAACTGTAGCTGGTTCTTTTGTAACAACTATAGCTGGTTCTTGTGTTTCAGTTATTGAATGAGTAGTTGGTTCTTGTGTGAAAACTATTGAATGAGTAGCTGGTTCTTATGTGACAGCTACTTGATGTAAATAAAATGATGTTGCAGCACCTTGGGCCTCTGGTTCTTGTGTTTTAGTGCCTGTGGGTTGAACAGGTAAAAATTCAAGGATTTGGGAGGGTGGAGGTGTATGGGTTTTTAGCAAAATGGGTTGGGGGTTTAGGGTAATGGCAATAGTTGCTGCTTTGGTTGAAGCCCTTGTTCATTTTTTTGGTAAAAAGGAAGGACAAGTAGTAGTTTGTTTCTTTCTTTTGTGAGTGGGTTTTTCCTCAGTGATGGGGTAGGGAGGGTTATCAGGTTTATCTACTTCAGAATCATCACTAAGGATATGAACAGTAGGAGAAGATGATTCTGGTAAATTGTAGGATGGACTTGGTATGGTAGGAGGGTTAATTGGATCAATTGGATCTGTAGGCAGATTAATTGGTATTTCTAGAGGGTTGGGAAGGTTTTGTGGTTGCTCTTCATGAGGATTTTAAGGATGTTCAACAACTTCCTAAGGGTTTATGGGTTGATTTTTTATGAGAGGATTTTGTTGGGAAAAGCCTTTTTGGATGAGTAATTGAATGAGACGGTGATGGGTGAGGGAAAGGATGGGATTTTTAGCATGTTTACAATAATGCGACATATTTCTAAGACATTCGAGCAGATAGTAAGGAATATTCACCAATCTAGCATGTCGTAAATGAGATAACAAGACAAAGTCATACTGGTAAACTACCTGGTATTGGCCTTCACAGGTAAGGTAGTGCTTGACAAACTCTGCAACTTTTGGCCAAGGAGGCGGTGACGAGCTAAGTCGAACACCCTGGGCAGTAGGCTCAACTTATTCTCCTAGCAAGAGAAAATCCTGTTGGGCATTAAGAATAATGTGTTTGCGGCTGAACCAACAAATGCCAATGAAATGATGACATAAAGTTTTGATATTTCCCCCCCAACTAAGGCTAAAATAGTGACTTTAAATGAATGGTAATAATGAATCAGGATCTTCTCATTAGCCATAGTTCAATTTTATTTACATATAAAGTTTACATACCTCATCTTTACCTTTGATTCGTACCTCGAAAAATATAGTGCCTATCCATAATAGATCTACAGTGATCATGGGAGAAACTTTGGATTTATGAGAGAAATTGTATCAAGGGTTTGTTTAATCACGGGAGAAGGTAGTGAAAGGACATAATGTAGTATGAAAACTAGGAGAAGTGAGAGTGAAAGAGATGAAGAAGATGTTTTTATGACGGGAAATGTTGAAAAAGTGGTGTTTCAGCAACAAGAAAAGAATGGAAAAATGTTTGTTGAAGAGTGATGTTTTAACAATGGAAAATATTGCTGAAGGAATGGTGTTTCAGCAATGGGAAAATGGGGGAAAATGTTGTTGAGGAGTGGTGTTTCAGCAATGGGAAAAATGGGGAAAATGTTACTGAAGAGCGGTGTTTCAACAATGGGAAAATCGGGAAAAATGTTATTGAGGAGTGGTGTTTCAGCAATAGGAAAATGAGGAAAAATGTTGTTGAAGAGTGGTGTTTCAACAATGGGGAAAATAAGGAAAAATGTTGCTGAAGAGTGGTGTTTCAGCAATGGGAAAATGAAGAAAAATGTTGCTAAAGAGTGGTGTTTTAGCAATGGGGAAAATGAGGGAAATGTTGCTGAAGAGTGGTGTTTCAGCAATGGGAAAAATGGAGAAAGGAAATGGAAAGGAAATAAAATAAAAGGGGTTGAACGATGGGGATGTTGAATGGGAAATGAAGATGAATGGATTGAAGAAAGAGGGAGCAATGCTTCACAAAATGAAACTTGGATCTGCTTGTAGTAAAATTGTCCTTTCTTGGTAGGCCTTTTCTGGATCGAGAATCTGCAAAAGAATCAATTGTAACATGCCATTCCTTGACAGGGATTATTAGTAAAAGAAATTTAATCTAAT
>JZKD02S1458242.1:500235-528472 GCA_000966675.3 Picea glauca
CCCATTTGGTCATATAATCTGTGCAGACCAATATATAAACTTTTTGATTGGATGGAGGGTTAATGGGTCCTACAAAGTCTAAGGCCCATCTTTCAAATGGTTCGAGTACTACCTGAGGGTTTAATGGAATTTCATCTCTATAATTAGGTTGACCCATTCTTTGACAGCTATCACAAGCCTGAACATATTTCTTTACATCTTTAAAAAGTGAGCTCCAATAATAACCCATCCTAAGAATTTTATGTGTCATTCTTTTATCAACAAAATGCCCTCCACAAGGGCCATCATGAAAAGATTTTAGTAAATCATAAACCTCATCTTCTCTAATGCATCTTCGGATTTCTTGATCAAGTACTGTGTAGAAAATACACCCACTTATCCATTAATACCGAGCACTTTGTTGAATGATTTTTCTTTTCTATCGGTGGGATAGGTGTGGTGGTAACTTCATTGCAACTAAATAATTAGCGATGTCTGCATACCATGGTGAGTGAGAAGATACTGCAAATAAATATTCATCAGGAAAGGAATCATCTACTAGAGTATTATCATCAAGTGTTAACCGAGAAAGAAAATTAGCAACTACATTTTCTTTTCCTGGTCGATCTACAATTGTAATATCAAATTCTTGTAATAATAGTAACCATATGGTGACTTGAGCATTTGTGACAGATTTTTTCATTAAATATTTAATAGCTGAGTGATCAGTATGGAAAAAAGTACAATAGCCAGTGATGCAATGTCGAAATTTATTAATAGCATAGATATATGCTAAAAATTCCTTTTCGGTAACTGTATAGTTAAGTTCAGCATGACTCATATTCTTGCTAATGAAGTAGATAGCATAAGGGAGATGATTTTCTTCTTGTCCCAAGATAGCTCCTATTGCAATATCTGAAGCATCAAAGGATATATGAAAGGGAAGTTCCCAATCAGGTCCTCTTAGAATAGGAGATGTAGATAACTGATGTTTGAGTGCATCAAATGCTTCATGGCAAAGATTAGTCCACTTGAATTCATCATTTTTTATAAGTAACACAAACAAAGGAGAAGCTATTTTGGAAAAAAAATTGATAAATTTTCTATAGTATCCAACATGTCCTAAGAAACTTCTCACATCTCTTTGGGATTTGGGAATAGGAAGGTTTTTAATGACTTGTATATTGGATGGATCTACCTGAATTCCTTGAGATGAAATAAAATGTCCAAGTAACACTCCTTCACTGATCATCATATGACATTTTTCATTGCTTTAGGAGAGGTGGGCTTGTATACATCGTTTAAGTACTTTCTCAAGATTTTGTAGTGCTTCCTCAAAAGAGATACCATAAGGTGTAAAATCATCCATAAAAATTTCCATAGAGTCATTAATCATATCAGAAAAGATTCCTATGGCTGCTCTTTGAAAGGTTGTTGGTGAATTACTTAGTCCAAATGGGAGGACTCTATAAGAAAAAGTTCCCCATGGGCTAGTAAAAGTGGTCTTATCTTGGTCTTGGGGTGCAATTTTGATCTAGTTATACCCACTGAAACCATCTAAGAAAGATAAGAATTTCTTCCCTGACAAACTATCTAAGACCTGATCAATGAATGGTAACAGAAAGTGATCTTTTTGAGTGGCTTTATTTAAGGCTCTATAATCTACACACACACTCCATTTTCCATTTTTCTTAGGAACTATTACCAATGGGGAAACCCATTCACTGTTAGATATAGGATATATAAACCCTACATTAAGCAATTTTTGAACTTCCTCTTTAAGAATTTCTCTTAAATTAGGGTTCATTTATCGTTGAGATTAGAAGATTGGTCAACAATATTCCTTGATATAGATACGATGAGTACATAATTCAGGAGAGATTCCCTTCATATCTATATAGTCCCATGCAAATGCTTCCTTATGTTCAAGAAGTAACTTAATAAATTGTTGTGTTTCAACAACTGTCAAGTTGGGGTTTATATTCAGTGTTTTGCCAGGTTCAATTTCTACTGGTATACTTTTAGAAGAGATGGCAGCTGATGTTTGAGGTAGGTCTTTAGAGTTAAGGTTTTCCTAGGTATCTGACTCCAAAAGTGCAGCTAGTTGATTATGTGTTTCTGGAGTCATAGAGGAGGGTTCACAAATAAAATTATTGATTACTTCATCCTCAGTGGCATCTTTAAGGCTTAAGGCTTATCCAATAGTCAATATAGGTTGAGTAGTTTGATCATCATAGTCCACCCATAAGGAATTTTCATTATTAATCAAGGGTGTAGCGTGAGGGTAGAGGGTAAGTTGTTTGGTCTCATATCCATTGGAAATTATCATTGAACTAGATCTGCAGCTGATAAAGGCATCTGTTATGGCTAGCCAAGGTCTGCCCAAAATTAGAGGATGACCCCCCAACTTTGTTTTAGGTTGTAATACCATGAAGTTAGCTGGATAATTCCAGGACTCAACTAATATGATTAGGTATTTAATGACTCCTTTCAATTTGATTGTAGAACGGTCAGCTAATTCTAGAATGGTCGGGGTATCTCTGATTTCATTCTTTAGTTGTAACAGTTGTGAAGTTTCAAGAGTCATAATATTGATAGCAGCGCCTAAGTCTACCAGAACTCGAGGAATTATTGTTTTTCCAATTTTCACTGTGACAGTAGGATGGCCAAGATCACCATATTTAACTGGAGGAGCTTTACCCGACATTAGTGCAGAAAAATCACCCATGACATGAACCATGAGGGGATCTTTAGTTTTCCTACCGGGTTTCTTAACAAAAATGTCTTGCATAGTTCCGACATAAATTGGTACATCTCTTAGTGCTTGCAATAGTGGAATTTTGACATAGAGATTTTTTAATTCCCCTAGAAGATTGAAAGTAGGTGGCTCAGGAGTTTTAGTCAAAACTAAATGCTCAGGGAATGATGGTTCTGCTATTTCAGCAACAGTATTTGAGGATGGTTGTACCTCTTTAGGTGAATCGTTCTTTTTTAATTCTTCTTTATCGGAATCAAAAGAGGTAACATCATCAATGATAGGTTCTACTATTTTCGTAGACCGTAAATGAATATCATTGCATTGTGCAGGGAAAAGAGAAAGTATAGGTTGGTTGTGAATATCAATACACTGCACAGCCTTATTATTGGGGTTAGGGTTATTTTGTATAGGTAGTTGGGGCTGCATCATTTGATTATTCGATGGAGCACCTGATGGTAAAGGGAGTGGTTGCTAAAATTGTGATTGAAATTGAGGAAATTGATTTGGGAACGGGGGTTGTTGACCTCTCCAATTTGGATTCCATTGGTTAAGGTAAGGTTGTTTTTGTGAAGACCAAGGTGTCCATATTATTGGATCTACAAAGGGAGGGTTTGTTTGTCGCATGGGTGGGTAATTCATTTGATTGGAGGGTGGGTATTGCATTTGGTTAAAGGGAGGGTAATTTGCTTGACTAAAAGAAGGATAATTATTCCAATAATTAGAATATGTAAATGGCATATTAGGATTCATACCTTGTCCCCGTGGTTTCCATTTCCTTCTCTATGTCAACAGATAGAGAACTTCAACTTCTTCATCAATTGGTTGTAATGCTGCTTTGATTCCTGGTAAATAAGGGCCTTGTTGAGTTTCATGATCCTTATCACAAATGTGGCAAATTGGATTTTTGTCCAATGGTCATTCCCTTTGTGGGTGCTTTTCTTTGCATTTGGAACAAAATATGGACAGAGCTTCTTCTTCTTTGGCTTGTTTCTTTTTAATCTGCAAGGTGTCAATTTGTGAAGAAAAAGAACTTAACATTTTAGTTTTAAAATCCTCAAGTAAATTACCTATTTCGGCTCTTGTTGCTCCTCCACTGGCTTATTTTTGAACTCTTGAAAATGTGGTATCCCTTCTATTTGATCTATTCCTTGCAGCTCCTCTTGAACATCTTTTACAGAGGTTAACGATTTCATCATATGATTCTTTAGATATGTCCCATTTTCCAAGCATATTCAACATATCTAGACAGTCATCCCTTACTCCTTTTAATAACATTGTTTTAAGAATATCTTTACTTAAATTAGGGTGAATAGATCTTTGTAGATTATATTGTAGCCTTTCCACAAAGTCCTCCATATTTTCATCCTCTTTCTGTATCATCTTGAATAGTTCCTCTCTTTTTTCTCTTGTTCAGCAATAGTCTTGATATTTGTGCAGAAATATCTATTTCATTTGATCCCATGTTGTGATTACATGACCTCTAAGACTCATGAACCATATTAATTCATTTCCCTTTAATGTTGTTGGAAATAGCTTTAATTTTTTAGCATTGGAAATGTAATCATAACTTCTGCATAATATGTCAAACTCGAAAAGGAATTCATCGGGATCTTCAAAAGATAAACCATGAAAGTTAGGTAAAGATGAAAGTGGAATATTCTTCATGGGAGCTACTCCTCTAGAAAGATTCACCAATAGGAAATCCTAAGGTAGAAAAAGAATTTTCATCGTTTACCTCTCCTTCAAGACCTACCTGTTCTTCATGGTGAAGTTCTTCATTATATCCATCCATGGTTTCTTTTGTTTGTTCCCCTACTGCACTTGCTCGATCCTCAATGTTGTCTGCTCATTTTTCAACTGTCTTTGTTTCAAAGTTCACTTGAAAGGAAGGTTGAGGCTTTGGTTTTCGAGAGCTTAGTCATTGAGGAACAATAGATTCAAATTTTGATATAATCTTGTCGATAAAATTCTTTCTTGCTCGTCTTCTTCTACCCCTGCCACCTGTAGGGTCAGTTTCCTTGGGGGGTATACGTCCTCTCACGCAATCTATACATCTGAAAGAAAAACATAAATGCTTTTGAAATCTATAATTTCCTTCTCTAACAACGACGCCAAAATGTTGGTCACTATAATTGCTTATTAATTAAAACAATCAAGTGTTACATAAATTGTCAACCCAGAGAAGTCTGTTTATTTCAAAGGCAATCACACATTGTATATGCTCAATCTCAAAAGCAATCCAAAGTTGTAGTAAAAGTTACACTAATCATACCTTGCTCTGAACAAACTGAAGTTCTACTTTGAATTACAGTAAAAACAATCTATCTATTGTAGAGTTTAAGATTCGAAGGGAAATAATTATCAGAAGAATCTTGGATTACATTAAGAAACAACAACCTAGGAAAAAGGAACCTTTCAGCATACTGCAAAGAAGACTAACTATTCTATAATAGAGAACAGGACCCTATTCCCCAAAGAAGGAATCTTCAACACCTATCTCTGACTATCACACTTTCATAAACTCATTCTGCAAACAAAATTACCAATCAAAATGATTAACAATTACCTAGGAATGAATTGTATGAAAACAATGTAACAATCAGTGGAAAGAGAGTTTCAGCAAAACAGATTTTTAACAAGGTATGGATAAAAACAATACTAACACACTACAAAAACTAATGGGTGTAATCTTGTGAATAAGGTGGGCCCTCTCCTTCTCACAAGATTCCCCAGAAATGAAAGAAATTAAGAAGAAATGCTTAGAATGATCTTTTATTCATCTGTCAAATGTGACAAGTTACAATATCAAAAGTGAACATGCTCCTTCTCTGTAATTCCATTCTAGCTAATACTTTTGTAATCTTTCCTCTAATGCCGATTTCTCCCCTATTTAAAGAGGAGAATCCTCTTAATACAATTAAGCATAAAATTACATGTGTACATACAAATCCTATTCTTAGTCTGATCTAATCTTCTATACTAGAATAGGATATTCTGATCTTTTGTAGAAAAATGTTTTTATAGTGGTTGTAATGGTGTTGGATTGAGGTACATCTATTGCTGCCGGTGTAACAGCTCCTTTATTTATCTTTTCTTGTTATTGTTGTATGTGAAATACTATTTCAGCATCACAAATCACAGACTGTTTCAGCAGCAGGATTTGCGTACTGTTTAACTATTTCAACAACATGGTCTTCAAGAAGCAACGATGGTTGTAATGTTGTTGGCTTAAGGTACAACTATTGTGGCCAGTGTAACAACTCCTTTAATTATCTTTTCTTGTTACTGTTGTATGTGAAATGTTGTTTCAACATCACAAATCATGGATTATTTCAGCAACAAGATTTGTGTATTGTTTGACTGTTTCAGCAACATGGTCTTCAAGAAGCAATGATATATTAATTGTAGTCTTCAAACTCTTTTAGAAACTATATATTTCTGATTAATGTCTGAGTATGAGAGTAATGTAAAATTACATGTAAAACAAATTAAACATATAGAAAAGAGAAGAAACGTTATATACCTTTGGAAAAATAGATTAAGGTGATAATGTAGGCTTAAATATGAGTGGGAAAAGGATGTAATGATAGAAAAAAGTATGAGCTAAAAGGTACATTATAGGGTCCTAACAGTCATGACTATAAATAATGAGGGTTACTCTATTTCCTTTTGCTCACATAAATTTTCCCACCAATATTTGACATGGGGAATGGCTTTGAGGAAAGCAAAAGTAATATTTTCTCTATTCAAAAAGTTATGGAAAGAAAAATACCCTTCTAGTAGATTCAACCACTTGTCTACAACATCTGTACAACATATAGGAATATCAAAGTTGATTTGTACCTTGAAAGGGGTGGCGCCTCTGCTCGAGTAAGATGTGTCACATCTTGGTAATCACCAAACAATTTGTGTGAAACTATCCATCATCTCATTCCTATGTTTCATGAGGGATTCCTCAAGAAACATATTTAATGGATCTCTTCTACTATCATCTTTCTTTTCTCCTTCCATGAGAGGTCACTTTGGCGTGCGAGAGCTTTTGTCTTTAAGAGAAATAAGCTCGAGACCCAATTCTTTGTACCCTGACCTCGTTGGGGACATGCATTAAGATGACAAGGATTAGACCGATCTGATACCACTGATATGGATTTTATGAGTAGAATGAAATGAATATAAATTATTAAAATATTCTTAATGCAAAATAACAGAGATACAGTAAAAGTTTTCTATTGAATAAAGAAATAAGATGTTATTGGAATAATCGGTAGGTGCGGACACTAACTGATCTCCCTAGATCCACCTGGATCTAGAACAAAATAGGACAGGACATGACTCTTTCCCTAATTTTTGACCATTGAATCAACTAGTACGAAGGAATAAGTAACATACCTTTGTATCGCTTCCTAGGGTCTCTGTTGCTCCTATTTTTCTTCGGTGCTCTCGTGAAGTCAAGACCAAGACAACACAAACCAACCAAAGTGAAGATAGAAAAATATATTCAATAGTCAACCTATGTGTATGATCAAGGAATTACACAATAAAGTGGAAATAGCTTTATGGGAAAGGGACATTCCATTGTATCATATTAATGAAAAGTAAAGATTACAACATGAGCCTTGATGTCACAAACTTCCTTTCGATGGCTCTTGGCTCCGACACACACACTTTCTCAATCCTTGTATGAAGAAGCTCAAATCCTCTTAATAGACTTTCTAGAGTCTTCAAGTTGTTGTTCAGCTAAGTCCTTCACACAATTCTTTCACCAATTCTCCAATGAATCTTGCTTAATCTTTTCCATGAGAATTCCCTCAATATATACGAGAGAATGAATTAGTTACTTGGATAAAAATGATCCCACAATATCTGAGAATCCAATACAAGGATAACCATTTGAATGCCAACCCATTCTTCTAGAATATTCCCTTCTAGAAGCATCGAGAATTCATATTTTTCCATGCTTTATGAAGAGTTCGCACCCTAGCTGTTCAACACAATGCTAGAAGTTTTCACCCTGGCTTAAGGCAGCCTGCGAGAATCAGGAATTCTCGCACCCAAATATACTAGCATCCTGCGAACCTTCTTCAAAAATGAGTTTTCTAAGAAGAGATGAAAGTAACTTTTCTCAGGAGAAAGTTCTTATGAAGAGCCTGAGTACACCATCATTAATACATCATCATGATGACCAAAATCATGGGTAACAGAATTCCCCCCAAAGTATGAGGTTGGAACCAGTGACAGCCAAAAGACTTTGTAAGTTGCATGTGTGTGTCGGAAACTAGGAGCACACCTAATTGGAAACCTATGAACAACCAGGCATCTACAGAATATCATATATACCAATTCTGAGGTAGGCATTCCCATACTCAGATCACAAACTGATGACATTATAGACATAGTTCATGGCCACCAATCATACACTGTGGATCCATGCCATCAAAATATATCATAGTCACCAGGAATACACTGTGGATCTATGCAAGAAATTTCAAATTAAGACGACATAGCCACGAGACATACACAGTGGATCTATGTGTCACAAATTATACATATTCCATCGTAGCCTGGAAAAAAGAGATGATATCCAGGGTCTTCTATCTCATCGCCCAAAGTACGAATCTAACCATGTGATTACATGTGTTGAAGTCAAACATGGAAGAAACCACTTGATTACCGGTTATTGATGAAACTGTTAACAAGTGCAATGGAAATCACCATTGATGTCAATGAATCCCAAGGTACCCTAGTACAATCCATCGAGTGCGAATAAATGAGTTGAACTCGAACATCTGATGGAATCTTTCGATCAGGGATCAATGATGTAAACCCACTGTCAAAAGTGAGGAAACTTTCCATTAGGCATGCAAGCTCTAAGGTACCAAATAATTTCTAAGTCTTGATTCCGGATAATGAGCTGAAGTCGACGGAACAAAACTCGTCACAGGAGGGCCTTGATGTATCCCCCATCAATGACACGAAATGAGTAACAGATTTTGAAGGTGAAATAGAGTATGATGTAAGTTAAACTAGACAAAGGGAAGGCCGACACAGAGAGAATGGATAACTGTAGATGGTCGACTCAATATAGGTTTCAATTGGACTTCTCTTGAACATATGAATGACATGACCAAAAATTTGGCAGCATTGACTCAAAGATGATACAGGGAATGACCTTGTATAAAATCGAATGATAAACAAATGGATTTCCCAAACCAGCTTCAAATGATGAATAAGGGGTGTCATGTTCAAGAGCGACACTTACTGCCAATCAATACAAAAATGAAAACATATCCCTTTCCCAAATTTTACCCCACCATTTCTGGCGAGTACCTCTTTATTTTTACACAAGCTTGAGGAGGATAACATATGCTTGTTTATGTAAGCTCATCCTTCGGACGAGTTCCTCGGAGTATGTTTCACGAACCCTAAGAAGGAGTGGTTCAGTCCCATTACGGGTTTGTCGATGTTTGTTTAACGAGTCCAAAGATAGAAAACTCGAAGGTTTTTCATGATTATAGAGTTTGGAAAAACACTTAAAAGAGAACTCTCTCAGTTCTTTTTTCATAAAATAGTTTGGATGAGACCGACAAAGAGATAAATTATCACTCACCATACGCTTACTTCAGATACTTTATCGAGCATGAAAATAGCAAGGTTGCTCAACTATATTTTCATGTTTAGATACGGTACTTGCGATAATGGGGCATTCTCGCAGGTGAGCCTAAGGAAGCCTGTGAGATTCTTGCATTGTGCACACAGGGCACCTGCGAGAAATGTAAAGCTCAATTTTTTTTGAAAAATTTACCCAATAAACAAGAACCAAATCATGAAAAAAATCGTTAATCTTCTTGTTGTGCCTCTTATGCAGATAATTGGCCATCAAAATGGTGCTTGAATGGCATGAAAGGGAGCACGAAGAAGACAATGCAATGGCTGAAAATCATCCACCTACTATTGCTTCTTTGAGATATTGTGGCCTCTTGAAGTACTTTCGCATCTCGGGCATGAGGGCCCAAGTTTGGTTATTAGAGTAACTGGTGCGTATGTGGGACCTTGATCAGCAGGTATTTCATGTGGGGGTCCACACACTGCCCTTGGATATTGATGACATTTACTTTTTGACCAGATTGTCACGGCGGGGGTACTATGTGAGCCTGACTAGTAGCAGAGGTGGCGAGCTATAGATGAGTGAGTACTTTCATTTACACTGTGTTCCCGAGACCGAGAGAAAGAAAATAAAAGTAGTTATTTGGGGGGTACGATATTTGACCCTCCGTACTATCCTATTCACCATAGCTCGGATGGCTATAAGTTCTTCTCCTCACATGGAATTACAGAGTTACTTCCAGTATGATATTGAGTGTACTGAAACTCGGGTGTTCAACTGGGTAGATGCCGTGCTTCACAGCATAAAAGGACAATTGAAAAAATGCAGATGAGGCAACTTGAAGCAATTTGGGTATGGATCTTTGTTGGTGTCCTTCTTCCTTGAGAGGGTCCCATTACTGAGGCTGCAGGTTGAGTAGAATATACCAGCTCCCAAGGATCCAAGGATGATGAGATGGTGTCAGCTCATCGCCCGGCACGTGGCTGGATCGATCATCAAGTATGATGATACTTTCTTTGACTGGCTTCAACCACAGTAGTTGATGGCTGATGACTATGCTTAGGGATGATTTTAGCGGCTAAATTTCTCTCATGGGATAATTTTCCATGGTTTTTCCAAAAACGAGATTTTCTATTTTAAAAAGGATTCGCCCAAATTCTATAGGATAAAATTATTTTACCTTAAAATCGCCAAAATTTTATAAAAACTATATAAAATCCTTAGAAATTTGAATGTTATTACAAAAATATCGCCAATCATCTATATCTAGCATATGATGGATTAGTAAGATTCATCAAGGTTTCTACATTTTAAAATAGATTTCCATCCTTAAAATCATACTTGAAGTCTATGCTTATGTCAGGTTGGATTTTCGAGGAGATCTGGACTTAGTACTGCCAGAGGATGCTCAGTGGGGCGACCTTGGTAAGAAGTGCACACATTTTTCTTTTTAAATGTTTTTCTAAGTTTTTATCATATTCAAATGTTTTTTTTTTATATGTTCGTCCAAAGAATAATACAAAATCATTTGTTGATGTCACAAACATTGGACCTTACATACCTCCTGGTACTTCTCCCATTCAGTGATGTGGAGAGGTAGCGACAACGCCACAATATGCTGAGGATTATCAAGTGGTGGAACAAAATCTGGAGGGCTTAACTGCAGATATTCCAGACATGACTCTGGAAGAGGTTCCACGATGCGATCAGTGTCATACTATAGGAGTGTCAGGGTCCACGAGTCGACTGCTCCATAGGGTTTCTCGAGCAGTCGTGTGTTACTGTGAACGTCATCCATGACGTCACTTTGTAGAAGCTATGAGCTTCAAATTTTGAGATTTTGGTCTTCAGACAAACGTTTTGTAAAAATCTCTTTTGATCATTATATATACAGACAACTTTTACCGGTTTACCTTATATTGTGTGAATATTGAAGTGATTGATTTATAAATGATTCAAATGTCTGTCCAATACATAATTATCCAATCCATCTGTTAATGTAATTAGACATCTAGGAATATGTTGATATTCAATGTGATCAAAATAATGTTCCAAGAGGTAAATTTGTAAATACACCTGTAACAAAGTAGGACTTCGAATAGAGTAGACATTACTTAACTGTAGCACTACAAGCTTCGAATCAAGTCACACAACCAAATGACAAATTCCGAGTGAGATAGCATCAACCAATAATTCAATAACGGTGTTATACTCTACAATGTTGTTAGTTGCATGGCCGAGTCACACACCTCGTAAGGAGACAAGTTCATTTTTAGGGGCGTAAATTGCCCACGCAATAGAAGTAAGGTTCTGAGTACTACGGCTAGCGCCATCAGCGAAGACAATATAGGGTAGCGAAGACTCCAACATCTGGAAATCAAACACAACATTACATAAGGGCAGAGACCAAATAATGACAACAACAAACTATAGTAACACACAAGAAGTATGATACAATAAAAATACAAGTACTTGTGCACAAATGATTTTATGCATAGTACTTCTTCAAGTACAACCCATTCTTGGGTTCACTCAAAGGGATACCATCGTAATCTACCAAATCATAATCTCCTTTTTCCAAAACTCATCGAACAATATAAGGACCTCGCCACATGGGTTCGAATTTCCCAGATCCTAACATATCTCGATCATGTTCATAGAGAAGAACAAGATCACCTTAAGAGAAAACACGAGGCTTGACATGCTTGTCATATTGGGCCTTGATACGCTTTTTCTGGGCTTCTATGACTAGGGTGGCATCATGTCGAGTTTCGTCTAATCACATAAGATATAATAGACATTCTTACTCAGCATAAGTGTTGGGTAGGAGTTCAATGACTAGTTTTAAAGAGGGTATCTCGCATTATATAGGGAGAATGGATTCCACAGCATAGACTAACCGAAAAGGTGTAAACCTAGTAGCGGACTTGACGGATGTCCGATATGCCCACAATGCTGAAAACAACATTGTGTGCCAACTTGTTTTATGAATCCTATCATTTGTCAGAGCATAGTTATGAGAGCTTTGTTAATCGCTTCGACTTGTCTGTTGGCTTGTGGATAATAGGGCGTTGAGTTATCATGGTGAAGACCCAACTTTTTAGTAAGTTCAGACATCATAAAATTCCTAAAGTGGCTACCGTGATTGGTGATGATATCTTGGGGAACACCAAAGAGAGCTATCACGTGATTAAAAAGAAATAATGTTGCGGTCTTTCCAGTGTTTTCAAATGTCGGCATCGCCTCGGCCCATTTCGTAAAATAATCAACGGCTATAATAATTTAACCATGCCCCCTGGCCGAGTGAGGGTGACATGTCATGAAATTGATGCCCCATTTCGCAAAGGGACCAACTGAGACCACAAGGTGAAGAGGAGCAGGATGTGACCAAATTTTCTGATTATAGTTCTGGCAGGCATGGCATTTCTGAATGACGGTGATGCAGTCATTAAATAATGAAGGCCAAAAATACCCTTTGCATAAGATCTTATGGGCAGTAGCATACCCAGACATATGACCACCACATGCTCCAAAATGACAATCATTCAGATCTTTCTCGACTTCGTCGAATGTTAGACAACGTCGAAAAACTGAGTCAATCCCCCAACGATAAAGAGTATCCCCGAGGATAATGTACTGACAAGATTGATAGCGTATGTGACGTCCGTCAGTACTAGACAAAGTTGGCCAGAAAGTCTGTGTTTGGAGATATATAATGATATCCCCATACCAAAGATCATCAATGCTAATAAGGAAAAGAGATTCATCGGGTAATAAATCAACTGCTACATTTTTCGTGGCAGAACAAGGAAAATCACATATCAACTCAGCAAAAATTAAGGACTTCTTGGACTTGGCACGGTCGAATTCCAAGTCAAACTCCTGGATTATCACAATCCATTTGGAGTATTTTCCACCTAGTAATTGACATGTTAAAATATATTGCATAGGGTTGCAACGGGAAATCACCGTAGTCTTGCGTGAGAGGATATGGTGCTGGAAACATTAGACAGCTTGAACGACAGCCAAGGCCAGTTTCTCGACATGTTGATACTTAATTTCAGTTCGCGTGAGACTTCGACTCAAGTAGTAAATAACACGTTTCTCATGAGCATCATCCTCTTGGACAAGAACCATGCCAATGGTGTAATCCGAGGCAACAAGGTAAAGAAAATAATTACGACTGTAATCGGGGGGGAAGAGAAGCGAAGCTTACGTTAGTGACAAATTCAAAGCTTCAAAAGCATTTTTGGAAATGGTATCCCAGACGAACTTGGAATCCTTCTTTAATAGCCACGTAAAGACACGAGTCATCTCGGCGTAATTTGGGATAAAACGACGAATTTTTTTTTCTTTCCCCTGCAAACTTTGCAACTGGCGAAGTGTAGAAGGAGGAGGGAGATTAAGGATTGACTCAACCTTCACAGGTTCCACACGGATCCCTTGATGCGAAATGATAAAACCTAGAAGACGGTCGGATTCTACATAGAAAACGCACTTATTAGGATTTAAACATATACGGTAGAATTGACAGCGAACGAAAATGGCTCGGAGGTGTGTTGGGTGATCGACTATGCACATAGAATGAGTGGGTAAATTGTCCAAATATGGTTGAATGATGTGCTTGATATCATGAAAAGAATAAGACATAGCACGTTGAAATGTTGCACCAGTGTTCTTAAGACCGAAAGGAAGTTTTCTATAGGCAAAAGTACTCCAAGGAAAAATAAAAGCAGTCTTATGTTGATCCTCAGGAACGATGTTGATTTGATTATATCCGGAGAAACCATCCATGAGAGAGAAGATTTCACTTCTGGCACATTCATTGACAATCTGATCGATGAAAGGGGTAGGAAAGTTGTCCTTTGGACAAGCTTTGTTGATATCCCTATAATCGACACATACACAAATTGTACCTTGTTTTTTGTCAATCGGGACAAGATTGGAAACCCAGTTTGTGAGAGCCACCGGATAAATAAAGCTGGCTTTCAGAAGTTTCTCAACTTCGAGCTTTATAGAATCTGCTTTATGTGGGTGAACTAGATGAAGGCATTTCCAGACAGGTTTAGCATCAGGACATGTCTTTATCTCATGTATCACAATTTCAGGGTCGATAACCGACATTTCTTCGTAACTCCAAGTGAAGATGTCATGAAACTCTTTGAACAAGGACGTATAGGTGACTATTTCGTCAAGGGAACATGAAGCTCCAATATGGAGATGTTCGATGATTCTAGGTTTAATGGATATGTCAATGGGAATCGTGGGCGAGATATTTCTTAAGTTCCCTTCAACAAACACATCGTGTGTAGACTCGGGAATGGTCGGGGTGACGACAACGATGGAAGGGGTCGAAATCCATTGGTAGTCCTCCAGAGTGTGTGGCTACAGAAAGAGGATAGAACAATGAAGCCCATCGTCCCAAGGGGTGTCCTCCATGATGGACATGATTATCTCGTTAGTGGGAAAAATAACACAAAAAGGATCGGGAGACAACTCACCAAGAGAAGGGGGAGAAGGTGTTGCTAATTGAATGGCCTAATAGGTGGATTCAACAGGAGTTAACGACATTTCATCACCAAAACGAAGATGATATCTAGAGTTAGGGACTATCCAGGGGTCGTGAGATGCAGGAAGTTCGTGAGACGAAGTAGAAATCATGTTGATAGAAGCAACAGACGAGCGTGGAACATCAGGTGGTGGAATGGGAAAAGTACCCATTAACGAGGAGTCCTTGAGAAGGCCTACACCAACATTCTCATAACCTGGTGGGGTTTTAGCAATAAACGGTCCATTGCCAGTATGGGTATCGAAATTGAAGAAGGTGAGTTCGTCGATGGTAATAACCTTTCCTTGATGAGGGAAATGTACTACACGAAAAAGGGTCGACACAACTGCACGCATGGAATCGATCTAGCTGCGGCCAAGCATAAGAATATAATCAAGGGGAGCGTCAAAGACTTCCACTTTGACTTGGACCGTTTTGCCTTCTAACGTGATGGGAAACGAAGGAAAGAACACCATAGGGCTTAAAACCAGAGCCATTGAAGGATTTAAGAGTGTTCTGGGATTCATTCAAAGAAGGAAAGCCAATGGCTTTCCAACAAGAAATAGACATGACACATGTTGAGGCACCCTCATCTATAACGGTTCAGCAAATGTTCTTGTCAGAGACAAAAACTTGTATCTGGAATGCAAGTTGAGGGGGTAACCTTGGAATATGATCTTCCAAGTCAAAGATTATTAAATTCGTGTCCATCAGGTCAATTCCACTGATAGCTTTCAACAGTGCCTTTCGTTGTGCAGGACAAGTTTGAAGGACTTCAAGGGCTGACATCGCAGAAAGTGCTTGGGCCAGATCTTCAACAATGCTATAGTTCTGGGCTGGACGAGCATGAGGATTGAAAGCTGATTTCTGAATGATGCCCTTAGGGGGGGGTTGCAAAACTGTGTCGAGGCTCGGTCATTCGAGATGAAGAGGACCATTTGCAGGTGGAGTCGTGGGAGAGGGTTGTACTAAGGAAGGGGGTAAATTGTCAACCTTCTCCTTAAAGGGAGAATAGTCTTTGGCTCGAGTAGTGAGCGTAATGTTGTTCTGCTTAGAATCACTAGTACACATCAAAACATAGGAGGTGGTACAAGATGAGGGTTGGCCATGGATGACCAACTGAGCCTGTTGTTGAGATGGGAAGGGTTGGGACAAGGCAATGGGTGCAGGTGGTTTCGGGGCTCCCTGAAGGAACTTAGTAACCTCGACATGTCATGGACAATCCTTCGTGTAGTGATCATCACCATAGATAAGGCAAGGGTATCATGATTTGTGCTTATCCCGATCATCAACAAGGGTAGTTTTAGTTTTCTCTTCTTGAGAATTATTTTTGCCCTCCTTGTTCTTACCTCTCCCCTTTTTAGATTTATTTTTATCGGCTGGGGTAGATTGGATGGCATTTACCTCATAAGTCTTGCCGGTGGGAGTGGCAGGAGATGGAGCATTTTGAACATTAGAAGAAGCATATTTAGGGTTTGTGCTTGAAGCGGCATGTGATTGGGTTTGGGCAGTACCAATCACACCGTCAGCCAGATACGAGGCAGCTAGAGTAGTTGAAGTGATGGAAGTATTAGGACGAGGTAAGTCAGGTAGTAAATCGTAAAGGGTTCCCATTTGTGAATAAATGAGGCCAAGATATTGAGCACGACTTATAGCCTGATCTTCCATGACTATGCCACACATGGCAATGTCCTTACTGATTTCGTTCACAAATGATTTTGTAAACCATTCTGCCAGTAACTGATCGGGGAGCTCAAGTTTAATGAGACATTGTCTCCTTCACCACTCATGGATGTGATCAGATATATGAGTGCCTTTAGTCTGTTTGAAGGAAGTCAAAAATTTTGTCCCCGTGTCATAACGGATCGGTAACTGGTAATGCGTAAGGAAAACCATAGCTAGGGTGTTGAAGTCTAAGAAGAAACCTCGTGGCAATTTGATATACCACTTCACAACAGAACCGATAAGGGTTCGTTGAAAAAATACGTAAACAAATAGAGTCATCCATCAACGAGTTGGATGAGCACCATAGGTGAAAAGTCATAACGTGATTGTTTGGGTCCTCTCCCACTTTTCCATCAAATTTAGGAATGTCTAATGGAAGCTTGGCTGGTATAACAGGCCATTGGGGAGAGTGATGAATAGGATCATTTAAAATCCTTGACAAATCCAGAATATCCAAAGTGGCAAGAAAGGGTAATTGTCGATTCACCTGCGGGTACTGGTGGTTTTGGGGTGGAAGCCATGTCGACAAACTAGTAGGACCATAACCAGTCTGCATATAATGTGAAGATCCAGGCATATTCAGTGGTGGTTGGACATGATAGTATCTCATCAGATTATACCCTAGAATAGGGGCTTGATTTGGAGTAGTCGTCCCCCAAATGAGATTAAATGAACATAGATATGGTTGGCCCATGCTAGGGGGTGTTACGGATGCAACTAGAAATTGCTGCCCCCAGTTGATTGAGGAGGATTTTGGATCAGCTGATTCCAATACTGGGCCAAGGATGGAGGTATGTTTTTCCCATAAGGGGGGGTTGGTCCTCCCATCAAATGTGGTGTGCCAATTGAAGGCAATGTTCCAATTGTCATTTGCCAACTGAGAGGAGGTTGAGTTATACTACCTTGATGATATTGTCCACCAACCAGAAACTGATAAGTTGGAGTGAATGACGGAATAGAACCACTAGGATTAGGATTGCCAGTAGAAGACGAAGAAGGTCCTCCTAAAGGAAACTGAGGGAGTGTTGGGAAAAAACCGGGCATAAAGTGCCCAGAAGAAGAAGGACCACTAGGAGAGCCTGATGGAGTTTGTTCAGGAGTAGGAATGGAAGCATTCAATGTAAGGTATCCAAGTGGTAGTGTCATATTGACGTTGGTTGTTCGCGCTGTGTTGATGGGAGCAATACTAATCACAATAAAGCCGGTTGGAACACTCGAAGTAGTTGTGAGATGGGTCATTTCAGTAGGGATGGTAAAATGATAAGCGGTAGTCACTGGTACTGTTTCTATACCAGAGATTTCATAAATCATAGGTGGGTTGATCTCAGAAATCACAGGTGAACTTGGACCAAAAAGGTCCCGTTGAAAAACGCGCGTAGACTAAAAAGGATCTTGGTCCCCAGGTCTAGACGGAGATCCAGAATAAAGAACAATTAAGTCTCTAGAAGAGTTTTCTCGCATAAAACGTCTCTCAGAATCAGGGTGAAGTCGAAAGTCCTCTTGATTATTTGCAATGCGAACATTTTCTAGAGAGTCAGTGCGTTCCACTTGTGGTGTGGTGACGACTGGGACTTCAATGTGCCAAGGAGAGCCTCCAGGTGTTCTTGTGGGAAAGGGTTGAGAACCTTCTAGATGCTCTAGAGATAAACCCTACATTCTACATGAATGACGTGGAGGAGCTATTGTAAACGAGCGACAAACTTTGTGAAGAAAATACTATGGTCAACTTCGAAAAACAAACAACAAGTGCTAGTAAAAAAAATCTAGGAAGCAACACCAAGCAAACAAGACCTTCTAATTTCGAAGCCACTAGTTGGTGATGAAATCCAACGTCACAACAACGAGACAAGAAGGGTCTAGGCTAGGTGGAAAAGTTATGTTGACAACCTGCTTAACGGACATACACCCTGGTGCAAGCTCCCACACATAATCATGGGTATGCCCTCCAAGGATCCCGAGTGAGTTTGGTCAATGTCAATTCCAGGTTCCGTGAAGACTTTCCCCTCCACAGTCACCTCGGGTAAGAACCTAGAAATATAGGCCACTAAGGTCACCACCAACAATAATAAAGCCTATGGGAACAATTGACAGTCTGATCCACACGCAAGGGCAGGGTATCTAGCCTGAAATCAACTCAAAAGGATTCCACTCATCATTGTGGGTATACCTCCGAGTGAGCCCCGTAATACATAAAATCTCTACACTGATATCAGCAAAGCAGGGTGAGTAACTCTGTCAATATCAATGCGACCTTGCACTTGACCCTTGTGTAAGAAGGGATTCCCAGGACAAGATGTTGGAAATGGAATTTAAACACTCCCTAACACAAGATACTATTGTGTGTTTTGTGCTTTTGGAGAGTGTATCTCTCCTCTTACTCCAAAGTACTATTCTAGCTAAATGTTGGTGTAATAGAGCTCTATAAAAGAGTTACTAGATTAATTTTACAATTGCGCAGTGTTATTAAGACTTGTTGTTTACTCATAGAAAACAAAAGTGAGACTTATGTTGTATGACTCTGACCCAACAATGAAAGGATGAGAATGAAATGTATCACTTTTCGTTCAATGAATCCTATGTATGGGAGAGAGAGAAATTTTTCCAGATCAACTATGAACTACAATGCAAAATTTCCTTTAAAATGCAAATGCAACAAATCACAAATCAACCACAATTCTCTATTGTGTCTTTTTTAATAACTTCAACAATTGATTTTCAATGTTTTCAAAGACGAAAATGATTTTTTGAAAGAAAAAGTTTTGTTCACTTTTCAAAAATGACCCTCACTTTTCAATGAGAGTACAGAAAATCAAAAGCCAAATGAACAAGAAATAATAAAAAACCCAATCCACTCTTTCAATGAAAACAAAAATAAAAAGAAAACCAATATAGTCTTTTCAATCACATAAGAAAATGATCTTTCAAACAATAAGCAAATGATAAAGACCAAGAAACTCAACTTTCAACCGATCACCGGTCCTTAACTAATCAAACACACTCTGGTTTCGAAACCAGAGAGTATGGTGTTGCCAAGAAAATTCAAGAAACGAAAGTCAAGACAAAAGTGACAAGAAGAGCCTTGAAATCCTAAGATTGTTCATGCATGCAAACAAAGACAAGAAAGACATCAATCAATGGTCCAAGAAACTCTTATGAGGCACCTAGACTGATCTGGGCAGTTGAAGAGGCCAAAACTCAAATCCAAATTTTTGAAAAAATGAGTTTGCAGGCTGGTAATACTACACAGTGTGAGAATCACTGATTCTCGCAGGTGACCCTTGAGCAAGGTGCGAGAACCTCACACTGAACCTAAAGGAAAGATGTGAACTCTAATGATTCTCGCAGGCTACAGTGAAGTGTAGTGCGAGAACCTTTGAAACTAGTCAATTTTTTGGAAAATGAAGCAAAATTAGAAAAGGCCTCTGGACCGAGAGGGTCTATCAGGATATCTTGAAGACTCAGAGATTGATAGAAAAGGAGAAAAGTAAAACTAGAGCAAATGGCCACAGAAAACCACCAAAATCCACAAAGAAAATGGTATGATCCCCAATGGAGTCCCCAATTTTTTTATCAGACTAATTCGTAGGTGCAGACACTAACTGATCTCCCTAGATCCACCTGGATCTAGAACAAAGCAGGACAGGACAAGACTCTTTCCCTAAGTTTTGACCATTGAATCAACTAGTAGGAAGGAATAAGTAACATACCTTTATATATCTTCCTAGGGTCTTTGTTGCTCCTGTTTCGCTCCAATGCTCTCATGAAGTCAAGACCAAGACAACACAAACCAACCAAAGTGAAGATAGAAAAATATATTCAATAGTCAACCTATGTGTATGATCAAGGAATTACACAATAAAGTGGAAATAGCTTTATGGGAAAGGGACATGCCACTGTATCATATTAATGGAAAGTAAAGATTACAACCTGATCCTTGATGTTGCAAACTTCCTTTCGATGGCCCTTGGCTCTGACACACACACTTGCTCAATCCTTGTATGAAGAAGATCAAATCCTCTTGATAGACTTGCTAGAGTATTCAAGCTGTTGTTCAGCTAAGTCCTTCACACAATTCTTTCACCAATTATCCAATGAATCTTGCTTAACCTTTTCCATAAGAATTCCCTCAATATATAGGAGAGAATGAATTAGTTACTTGGATAAGAATGATCCCACAATATTTGGGAATCTAGTACAAGGATAACCATTCGAATGCCAACCCATTCTTCTAGAATATTCCCTTCTAGAAGAATCGAGAATTCATCTTTTTCCATGATTTATGAAGAGTTCACACCCTAGCTGTTCAACACAATGCGAGAAGTTTGCACCCTGGCTTAAGGGAGCCTGCGAGAATCAGGCATTCTTGCACCCGAATATACTAGTAGCCTGCGAACCTTCTTCAAAAATGAGTTTTCTAAGAAGAGATGAAAGTAACTTTTCTCAGGAGAAAGTTCTTATGAAGAGCCTGAGTACACCATCATCAATACATCATCATGATGACCAAAATCATGGGTAACATAAGATGAAACTGTAAAATGCAACAAAAAACAAGCTTGTTGGAATGGTGGCGGCTTATCTATGAGAAGAGGTGTGACGAATGCACTCATTCTCAAGAACATGGTTAAAATGAGACTCTAAAGGCCCTTTTACAATAAACATGAATGTCAAAAACCCTAGACATCCAAAACCCTAAACCTAGTAGATGAAGCGCCAAAATTCATGTGGGCCCAGTTTGGCTAAGTTAGTACATCAAATTCTCGGGGTCGTAACTTTTGCATATGATCTCTAATTTAAGCACACGATAGCCCATTACAAAGGTCTAACTGAGAAGATAATTTTTCAAATGGATTAGATCAATGCCTCTAACAATCACTTGGGCCCCAAATCCCCAAAAAACATCGTTTAGGGCCTCAAAACGGGCTCGGAAGTTTGGAACCCAAAAAGATGCCAAGGTGGAAAACTATTTTTCGAGCCAATGGAATAGGTGGGTGGCCACTGATATCCACCTGGATCACCTGAGTGGAAAACACTGGTGTCCATATCCTTGGATTTGGCTTGGACACTATCAGTCATTTTTCCCATACTCCTAAATAGATAGAAAGGGATGTTCATAAAGTCTTTTTCTATGAAGTGTATGAAAATCCTAATGTGATTTTGGTATATCAAATTGAATCTGCCCTCACATGTAAAATACCTATTTATGACTTTCAAAATTTGGTCAAAACCCTCAACCAGGTGGCTCCTAGGAACTCCATTAGACAAATTATCTCCCTAATGTTCTAGTTTGAGGAAATATTTAGAAAATGTTGCATTAAGAGTCATATATTTGAACCACCTTTCACCAATGTTGGGTATCTCAATAGCTACTACAACTGTCGCCTCATATACTTCCATCTCAAGGGTTCCTACCTTGGTCTTCGTGCCATCAATGTTTAAATAAAATTCCTCGGCTACCTCATGCTCTCCCCTCTGCATATTCTGATAGAACGTTAGGAAACCATCCCTTTAGAAGACCTCCATGCTCAGAGACTCAGGATCAAACAAGTGCATATCAGAAGACTCTGTCTTGAATACACTCCCACCCTTGTGAGACTTTTTCTTCTGATGTGTATCCATTGATAGAAACAAGAGACCAAACACTACAATGTTATGTGAAGTATGGGAAGCCAAGCAAGGAAAAAATTATTTAGGTTTTGAATGGTGGTCCTTATCTAGGTTTTTCAGGGTTTCCCTTCAATTAAATTTTGAACTAGTGAGAGAAAAATTTGATCACTTAGAAAAGGAAGAAAATCCCTTCAGAGAAAAGGTATCCAAGGAGGCAACACTGGCAAGGTTTAGGCTAACATTAAACCACCATGCAGGGTCATCATCATTTTAAAAGAAAAGGCTCCTAAAATATTTACTGTAAACAAAATTTGAAGTAAACATATAAAATGACACCATGAAGGAAAAGATATGATGTTGGAAATGTGAGTAGAGATCATGAAACTGGTTTGACACACAATTTGCAGTGCTCGAACAGGGGATCTGTAGCGCAATTTCGTAGTGGTTTATGTAGTGTAGCGTAGACATCAAGGGCCAATAAATGAATAGGAACAATAGCTATGGTAGAAAATTTTATTCAATTTTAGTGGACGAGGATGAAATATTAAGATGGATAAGAATTATGTGATAGAAGAGGTAAAGGGGATGGTAGGTGGAGGAGACCAAAATTTGCAGCACTAGGTGCTATGAAAAGTTAACCAGAACCTTAGATGATCTTCAACAGAGCTCAAATGGCTCAAAGAATACCTGGACACCGTAGCTTGACTATAGATGATCTGTAGAAAGAATCAAGTCACTCGAGACAATCCCAATCTTCAATTCACTTTGGTCAGTTGGTCTGCAGCATAATCCATAGTGTTGTATGGACTAGGAGTTTCTTTAGCACTAGGCTAGGAGCATAATTCAAACTTTGATAAACAATTATAAATATTTAATGACGAAATCACGATTATTCCTTTTGAAAATATGGTTGATGAAAACAATGAAATGACATGACATCAACTTCATAATTGCAATGATGATAAAGAGGGAGGGCGTACAAAAGATGCACTACGAAAACTAATAGTGAGTTGGAAACGTACTAGAAGGGAACCAATGGGTAAAGGGACAGAGTGGAGAGGTTCAAGGATATGAATGCAGGTAGTGACATGTTAGGAATGTGGTTTCAAGGGAATGATAGTGATAGCTGTCAAATCATGTGATGAACCAAGAGTATAAACCATAGAAAATGAATTAAGGCTATAGACCATAGGTGTGGGTCAAATATGTGAGCCAAGATCCAACCTTTCATTTATTTGAGTTAACCTAAGAAAAACATGAGGAGAAAGTCAAAAAACAAACTTAAAAGACTAATGGATAAAAATAAAAAGCTAAGGAGAAATTTGACCCATGACAACTTCATGTGATAACACTCTTCATACACACATCCTATAAAGACACAAAAGGTATACATTGGGATAGAAGAGAATCCTAAGTTTACATAGATAGGATATTATTGGAGTGATAAGATAGTAGATACTATCACAGACTTACTATGATAATACCAAGACCTATTCCCAACGATATTTTTAGAGATTAAGGTGATAGTTGGAGACTTAGGTGAGATGAAGATTCCATTGAAACTAGGCACTAATCTAGTGCGGCAAAGGAATTAGAGGTTAAAGTCCAAAGTACAAAGAGAGGGTGAAATATGAGCTATACATGATGTTGGATGTAGGAACTATTGAACAGGTAGAAGAATCTAAATGGATCAGTCCAATGGTAGTGCAGGACAAGAATACAAGAGGAATCAAGATCTGCGTGGATCTGAGGAAGTTGAATGATGTGTGTTTACATGATCCATTTCCAACACCATTCATAGATGTGGTACTAGAGAATGTAGGAGGACAATAAACTTATTCTTTTACATATCTATTCTCTCGTTACCATCAGAAAAAAATTGCGGAGGAGGATCGACAAAATACCACTTTCATGAAAGAGTGGGGGATTTATCGGTATATAGTAATTCCCTTTGGACTGAAGAATTGCCTGGCAGTATTTTCCAGAGTTGTGGTAGAAGAATTCAAGGAATTTATTCATAAGTTCCTTGAAGTATACTTGGATGATGGGACTATGTCTAGTGTACTGAAGGATAATTTAAAACTACTTAGGATGATGTTGGATACGTGTAGACAGTGTCAGAATTCTCTAAAATTGAAGAAATGTATAGTTTGTGCACCATTTGGAATTTTGTTGGGACATGTATTCTGAAAGCATGGATTGATGGTAGATACAACAAGGATTGCAGTCATTATGGATTTATAACCACCTACAGTAGTTAGAAAACTGAGGGAAACTCTGTGTCATACATGCTATTACAGGAAATTTATCAAGGGCTATCCATATATAACAACAGCGACGGAAAATTTATTAAAGAAGGAAGCAAAGTTTCAATGGAATGAGGATTTTCGTAAGGGATTGAAAACATTTAAACAAAAACTGGTAACTGCATCAATTTTGATATTTTCTAATTGGAACAAAGAGTTCCATGTACATGTAGACACATCATCCATAGCATTGGTAGCAGTACTATCTCAACCAAGGGAGGGAGACAGATCACCCAATTCCTTTTGCAAGTAGGAAATTGTCTATAGTGGAGAATAATTATACTACCAAGGAATAGGAAGGATTGTCAATGGTCTATGCACTACAAAATTTCAGACATTATTTACTAGGGTCTCACTTTAAGATGTACACATACCATTCTACATTAAAAAAAATAGTCAATAAGCTAGTGTTGGGGGGGAGAATATGCATATGGCTACTATTGTTCTAGGAATATGGTTTTGAGTTTGTAGTAAAACCGGGGAAGTTTAATGTAGGGCCAGATCATCTATCACGCGTACTATTAGGAGAAGATGCAAGAATTTTAGATGATAGCTTACCAGATGCACATTTGTTTGTAGTAAAGATAGTGGATGATTACTTCTCAAACATCATACAGTTTCTATGTACAATAATAGCTCCAACAGATATGACAATGGCGCAAAAGAAACAACTGGTAGTGAAAGAAACATATTATCAGTTGATTTTAGGGAATTTATACAAGTTGGGAGCAGATGGAATATTGAGATGTTGTGTGTTGGCGCATGAACTACCAATGATACTCGAAGAAGAGCATGACGGGATTACAGGAGGAAATTATGCATGGAGAGAAACTACACAAAAAAATTTGTGCATAGGGATTTGGTGGCCTACAATTCACAAATATGCAAAGGAATATTGTCATTCATGTGATGTATGTCAAAGAGTGGGAAAGCCATATATGAGGGATGAAATTCCTTTAAATCCACAAGTTAAGTTGCGAGCATTTGATAAATGGGCCATAGAATTTGTAGGACCAATAATTCCACATGCAAGAAGATCAGAGGTAAGGTACATGATAACTATGATGGTAATTAATCTCAGTTATAGATTGCACCACAGATACTTCTACGATGTTTTTGTTCAAGAATATAGTCACAAGGTTTGCATGTCCATGCATATTAATCAGTAACCAAGGCACATACTTTCTAAATAAGACATTCCAAATCCATCATCAAAAGAGTACTCTGTATCATCCTCATGCCATTGGAATAATGGAGGCTTTCACTAAAATCTTGGAGAATGCCTTGACCAAAATTTGTAATGTAGAAAGAGACGATTGGGACTCAAGAGTTCCTATAGTGTTATGGGCTTAATAGAGTAGAAGTAAAAATTTGATAGGAAAGACATCTTTTAGATTGGTTTATGGGAAGAAAGCAGTGATTCCAATAGATTTCATCCTACCTAACCTACATATTACAAAAATCATCGATTTATCATACTCTGGTGCAATAGAGGAGAGATTGGAACAATTATTACAACTTGAGGAATATCGGTTTGTCCCAGGTTTTCATCAACAAGTTTGGAAGGATAGAGAGAAGGATTGGCATGATCGACACATAAAAAAAAATTAGTTTCAAGTGGGAGATGTAGTACTACTCTATGATAGCAAGTTCATGTAGAATCCAAGAAAGTTTAGAATGCACTGGTTAGGACCCTATGTGACTCAACATGTAATAAAGACAGGTGTTGCATAGTTAGAAACCTTGAATGGAAAATTCATTGGAGGAATGGTGAATGGAAGTCAGTTGAAAATATATAGAGATGAATGACAGTCTATGGAGTAATCTAGGTTGCAATGAAACCCATGTATTATAGTAGTTGTACCATAGTAGGAAGTAAAACCATAGAAAAATAAATAAAAAGTAGAAAAAGGAAGAAAAATAAATAAAAAATTACAGAGTACAAGGCCTTGGAGATTGCGCGAAAGGCATGGTTATCATGCATTAGAATAAAAATGCATCAATTCACAAAATAATACATAGAAGAGACAAGTTGTGAAGCACACTAATGCAACAATAAGAATCGTTGCGCATATTTCCAATGGAAATATTGTTAAAATCATTAAATCCCAAAAACAACGATTGTGAAGACGGAGTGACATGTCATAAAGGTGTTGTTTAATATTAAATGGTAAAAGCCACTGGAAGTAATGACAGATTGGTAGTACAAGGGAAAACTCACATGGAAGATTTGGTAATAAAGAGGAATTTATTTAACAACTCATAAACCATGTTGGCATATTGGACAAGGTAGTTAAGGTGAGATGAAACATGTACATTTGGAAAAAAGACACAAAAACAACAGAAGTTCGTTAAGTGTAAGTCATTGTTTCATGAAAATGAGAGAAAAACAAAGAGAACCAGAGCGAATTTGAGAGCATCGTAGTTGAGCTACAACTACTAGAGAACATGTGTAGAGTCAGTCTAGGAATTTTTTCGAGAAGATGAATGGCACCACTGAAGGTTGGAGCGCCATTTGTAGTAGCACGAAAACAAGAAAAATGACTAGTAGAGACACCAGAGGTAGAGGAAGTAGTTGAATCTTCGGCTTCAATGTCACTAGTGAGTTTTCATAGAGACTATATGCCAACGAGGATAGATAATGCACCACCGATACATGCATCCATCAATGGGAAGTACCCATCGGGAAAAACACCCATTCTGTCTAGGGTAATCCTTGAAGGAGAGATGCTAGAAACTATTGTAGGCCTTAAATTCATGGATACATTACCGATGAACAAAAATTCTTGGAGTTGGCCAAGGAAAAAAAAAATTGCACAAGGAACACACCAGATACAGGAGAAATCTTGTTGGAGACACAAGAGTGGGAGATGGGGTTAGAGAAGGTAGGTATATTGAATTGTTGGAGATTCCACATTTTGGGTGAATTATAAAGATAAATGCATGTGTGAAGATGTTGCTCAGTTGTATCCATCGAGGGACACTCTGGCTTGGTCCCCTAGTAACAATCAATACTTTTTTAATTGAATGCATTACATGACTACCAAAGGTCGCCGAGGACCAAATCATTTTATTTAAAAATGTTGGAGAGTGATCCATCTAAGAGTTTGTGAAGGAAAAATTCCATACATTTAGGGGAAGAAGGGGACTGGATGTCAAAAGTATCAATGACAAAAATGTTTTGTTTGCAACATTGTTTTTTCTTTTAAGTTTTTGCACAAGTGCAAGAAATATGAAGTACCATATGCATTCATTACAACTATAGAGAAATGTGTGGAAGAGTTTCTGATGAACTGGACCACCTTCTTGGTAAACTAGTTTTTACAGGATTACATTGAATCCTAGGAAAAGGGCATGGAATTCCATTATGCATGGTTGTTGATGTTGATTGCAATGATAGGGTGGCATGAAATAGGTTACTAACAGTGCATGGGCTCATCTAGTAGAGGAAATTGGGATGGGAGGTATGCCAACTTATGGCACATGACGAACAAGATGTTAAGAACCAAACTTCAATATAGCATAGAAAAACCTCAGGAAAAGTACTCAACGCCTTGAAAAAGAGATAATTTCAGATAATAAGCCTCTTCGAGGGGGAAAACTCCTTTAACCCCACTTAAATGTTCAAGTACAAGATGATTCAAAATGAAAATGTCTCCTTGGTATATATAGGAGACTAGGAGGTTTAATGGCCTAAAGCCGACATAAATAAA
>JZKD02S1458242.1:533299-544780 GCA_000966675.3 Picea glauca
TCTCCTTGGTATATATAGGAGACTAGGAGGTTTAATGGCCTAAAGCCGACATAAATAAAATAACATTACTAATATAAATTACAACTAATGGCCTAAAGCCAACATAAATAAAATAGCATTACTAATCTAATATGCCCCAATTAAGTGGTAATGAGCCAATATTAGGGCTTAACACAAGAGAAGACAACAAGACAACAATGTCGTATTATTTGTATACTTCGATGCTATCAAGTATCAAGTTACAAACACACTGTGCATATTACTAGAGATAGTAGCCACATATAAGGATATAGTGCAGTTTAAATAAGTCATGCACTACATGTATGTGCAGGACAAGAAGGACCCAATGTGTTGGTGGTTTCCCACCAATTACAACTTAACCACATAGGACATGTGTTTGATAATGAATAACTGGGAAGAAGAATGAAAAATCCAAACACATAAAACAGGGAAAACAGAAGAGGAAGAAGAGAAATCTAAAAGTGATGAGGATATACATGATGATAAAAAAATGTCTCAAGAGATATGCCTCAGCCATCCACAACAAAAGAGAAGTTGCCAGTTCAAACAACAGGGAAAAAAAGGAAGGACATGGGAAAAGAATCTGTAGGGGGTCATGCAAGAAGGTGAAAGCGCATAGAGAAACCCCAATGTATGCATTGATTGATGATGATATGGAATGCATATGATACTAGGTATAAGATGTCACAGAAGAACTAATGGAAGAAGCCACCAAAAAACAAGAGGAACAACACTAAAAAGTGTAGGAACAATTAGCCACACTCTAGCATATGTTGGAAGCAACGTGCCTGAACAAAGAGATCAGAACCAAGGAAGGACCATCCAATATTTTGGTAAAGGAATTAAAAAGTGTGCATCCAACCTTGACTCAGTTAGAAATATGTAACATGATACTACAACTTGTGATAGATGCAGTGAACATTCTGACGACCGAATTGCAACAACATATAAATGCACTAGGACATATGAACCTAGTTGTATCCAGATTGTTGATTGAAAGAGTACATGACTTGCATATAGGATTACTACAAGAGATTAATAACATAGGAGAGAAATCAAAGAAGGAGATGATCAAAATGATGAATGAAAGAGATCAGTTACAACAATGGTACGAGGTTGCACTCCAACAAAAGGACGTTGAAGGCCTAGTAGTGGAGGTCACGAAGGAAAAAATAAAGGCCAAAGAAAGGGTGGATAAATCCCTTAAGGAAAAGGATGAGGTTGAAGGGATAGCATAGAAAACCTAAGAAATTTTCAAAAAATTATACAAGGCCATACAAAAATTTCCCACAGTATTAGAAGTTATTATGGAGGAAGAAGTGTTAAATATCAGTGAATTTATCAAGGGTTTCATAGTGTAGTTTGAGGAATTACAATTGTGGAGCATGCAAGGAACACCACCAGAAGTATGAGAAGGAAGGGAGAGAATGGCGGCGACAATGATCGCCAATATCAAGAGAGTAAAGGAAAATTGAGCCAAACTCTACAAGGAGAGCACACAAGTATGGAAAAAGTTAGCAAAATATCCTGAGATGAATGAGGTTTAAGCTCGATTAAGAGAAGAAAAATAAAGAAAGCACAAGCTTTAGATAAGACAACTACTCTTCCACCCATGGAATGTATGATATAAATTTTGGCTCAGAGGAAATCATACTTGGAAGTAGAGAAGATGAGGGATCGACAAAATATCCTTCAACAACGATTGGAACCACTACAAGGAGAATCAATGAGGATAATAGGAGAATTGGCCACTGTGCAAGGAAATGTCAAACATCCATCCATTGAAGAAGAAGCGAAACTAATAAGATTAGCTTCATAGGGATCCGAGGAGATAACAACAACATAGGCCACAATAATCAAGGAAGTGGAGGTAACTAAGGAAGCCTCCCAAAATTTAATTATGGCATGGAAGAGAAGCCAACAATCCTGAGTGGCTCTAGATGAGCCACATGTGAGTCTTGGGGGCCTGTTGGATAGGCAGTTTTGGGATGGAATTTCAGTAAAAATCCAAAGTATGGAAAAAGTTCACAGAAGAGGTGCACAAGAGAAGAATGAATAATAGGGAGTGTGAAGCAAAGGTGCATCCCAAAGGATAGTAAGGATTAACGGTGTATCCATAAGTACAATGTGTAGTAAGAGAGAATAAAGAAGAATAAAGGAAAAAAGGAGAATAAAGTAGGATAAGAAAGTGAGTGAAAATAAAGGATGACAAATCGACAAGATGAAGATGGAAGTATGCACAAAGTAGGAAAGAACAACCAGTCAAAGTTAAAAAACAACATGTAGGTGGAAAAGCAAGAGAAAGTAGTTGAACAACCAGTCAAATAAAGTTTTAATGCAATGCAATAGGGTTTTAAGCCCTAAATCCTATGTATAAATATGTAAAGGATTGGGAGAATAAGGGTTCATTGTTCAAGGGGAGAAAGATACCATGATACATCATTGTAAGTGAAGTGCATAATATTGAAGCAATTAACAAAAGAATAATAAAGAAGCCATTCATTGTGGACGTAGCCCAGAGTTAGGTGAACCCCGTTAAGTCTTGTGTTGTATGTATTTTATGTGATTTCTTATGAGTATTTTTTTTATGCATAGTAGAATAGACTTGTATTATGTTTAATCATGATGCAATATTCATAACTGATATGTTTATTCATGATGCAATAGACTTGTCTTATGTTTGAGCATGATGCAATATTCCAGAATACAATGATAGTATGAATCTGAATCATGAATTAGTTAATAAGGAGAAAGGACATAATAACGTGCATAGAAATTATAAAGAATAATGAACAATATGGTCACCTCCCATTCCCTCACTAATGTAGAAACCTAGTTCTTGCATTCCCAATAGATACCTAAGATAAGACTTCATCAAAGAAATAAGGTAATGCTGAAAGGAAAAGTGTCTGGTGGGTTTTGTTGGTTAAATATCACTCAAACCTAGGGTCTTACATACCACACACAACACCAACATAGCCTATTTAACAATATTTTGAACCAACGATCATAATCTGATATGGTCTCTCTAGCATGTTGCTTTATTTATTTGATTTCAGTGATTCATTATGATTATGACTTAGGATTTTGAAATTCCTTAAACAGGTCTCTCTTAATTTCTGTCAGGGACCTTGTCTGTCCTGCTAGTGTAGTCACCTTGTAATTCATTCACCACATCAGAGCTCTGTCTCTGAAAGTGGTCTCTAGCTGCATAATCTTTGATACTTCATTATTGATCCTCTTTATAGACCAGATAACCTCAAATGTGAACTGATTCTTTTCTGCATCACCCTTACACATCCCATGAAACATGAGTAGCCTCAATGTTATAGCTTGATTATCCATTATAAAACTAGTGTTGTGTCCTCTTGAATGATTACTAGTTTTTGGTGATCTTTCTATGATTACTCTTCCTCGTGAAGTATTTCTAACTTTGTCCTTTTCTTCAATTATATCATATTTTCTTTCTTCTACTATTATTTATTCCTCTACTCCTATAATTGCATTGTATATTGTTATTTCTTCTTGGTTACAAATGCATAAGAGGAGTGGTTCAAATAGGGGGTTCCTCCATATTATCTCATAATCCCTTGTGATGAAACCATATAGATCTTGACCTATAGCCACACAAAACCATTTTTATAACTAAATCCTTCTCCCTGTCCCAGAGGGGTTATTCACCATACTCCCATACATCATCACATCTACTATGCACCTCATCTTCCATTGATGTTTTGACATCTCTCAATAGCGAAAGGGATCAAACTTATTCTTCTTTGACCCTACTACCACTACTTATAGTATATTCACTAGATACCATACTCCTAATGTTGCATCTCTTCAATGGCGTTTCTCCTTATGTGCTCCTCTATGTCACAACACTCTCTCCCACACATCCTCCTAGTGTGGTGTCTTTCATTTTCATTCTAGTTCTGACCCCTCACCTTTCACTACTTTCTATCTTCATTCCTCTCCTATGTTCTACTTTCTTCCTTAGCTCAACTCTTCTTGGATATACTTTATCTATTTATCATCTTTGGTATTATGGTTCCATTCTCTCATCAACTCATCTCAACATCCTTTGGATCCTCTCAACAAGATAAATCTTCTCTCTCTCTTTTTTCCATTTCTTTTCTCCTCCTCATCACTAGGGGGTCTACTCATCCATCCCATCCATGTCCATGTCCATTCACATCAATCCTTTCTCTAGAAACAACATATTTATCTAAAACAATATTTCATCCAAGTCACTTTTGAGGACATTCAACAATATTTCTTTTATTGTCACTAAAATAATCACTATATTATATGGAAAACTCAATAATGTATCCCTCCTTCACTCGAGCAAACCAGAAATAGATTGCACAAGCCCACTTATTATCCAACACTTTTAGTATATCGACTGTAGTTTGGTTGCAAACCAGTGATTCTAGGGGTCTCAAAGAATTCTTAATGGTGTATTTCCTCTTCATCCATTCATATAACAAAGAGGGAAAATTGACAAAGAAAATCTCATGCAAATCAATATAGATATACCTCTATTTCCAACATTCAACGTTGTTTATCAGACCCTTGGTATATCATTGTGAAAAATCATCTTCCTTCATAGATAACCAGTATTGTATTTCCTCCCAAGATGGATTCCACCTCATTCTCTTCATTCATCATGAAATACAAAAGATTTAGGTCCTGACAAAAGAACCATTTTTTGTCTCACTTACGTGCGTCCTTCCTAACACTAGGGGGTTGTTGACTCAAGATTTATCTAGATTTGACCAACAAGAACTCAAGGTATCAGAATATCAATCTGTAGTTGAGGACATAAGAAGGTCTCACCCAAGACACCATGAGAATCACAAATACCATCTGGTCTTGTGTCTAATATGAAGGGCTCAAGTAGACAATGAAGAAAATTAGGTTTTATTTCATGTATTCAATCATAATCCATTAACAAATTAATTACATAAAAAATTAACACAATCATCCATTAAACATAGAACAGAGACATCAAGTGGAAAAGAGAAATGCATATTTATATTATCTCCATTAAAATATCATAATGCATACATCAACATATCCACAATGCAAAGGGAATCACTCTCTTCACTCTAATCCATTCTATAGTTCTTTCATTACAATGTGCCATGAAATCTTTGTCCATACTTTACACTACTGAACTAACTCCATTACATAATATAGACATGAATTTTCCATAATCATACAAAAATGTTACAAAACTCAGAACAAGATTCATACAAAACTTGGTCTGCATACTTTCAGACCTCAGACATACTCTTCTTTTCTTATCTCTTCTCTAAAAAACTTCCCTAGTTCTCTTTTCCTTCTCCTCATTTTTTTTCTATGGAACTCTATTACTATCTTATTTTCTCTACTCACTCTAGTGATATTCATTTCCACATGCCTCTTTCGTTTGCATGAATCCCACATAACCTCTTTGTAGTGTGAGATTCCTAATGAACTTTCCAAGTCATTCACCATCTGTCCCACAATCTTTCCTACTGTACGATTTCATTACTCAGAAATATCCTCGAAGATTTTATTTTGACTCAATGTGCATGCAATATATTTCTGATGTTTTGCATGAAATATAAACTCAATTGGCATGTGTGTCTTATTCCATCTTTCTCGTAGATACTGATATGTGTTTGCAGAACTTATGTTCCCACAAGGTTGATCTATTTGTGCATGCAACCTACTTAAACCTTGGGTGCCAACACATAAGACCAATTTATTGGTTCTCTAGTGTAATTTAAACTAATCCCCTTTTGGAACCTTGTGCATATTGAACATGTTAACATGATGATTATGGGGTGTTAAACACACACTTGACCCCTTCTTATTGTATTTACACAATTCAATCTATATTTTCATAAATTTTGATGTCAAGGAAAAAACTAGAGAGGTTGGTTAGGGTTTTGTGGGAATAAAATAAAAGAAAAGACATCAACCATGGAACCTCATCATGTGGGATCATCTCTTTTTGAAAAATATATTTGGAGAGAAGAAAACATGATAATTGTTGTAATGAGGTTTCTTGGATGCAAACTAAATAGATCTACCATGTAAAGGGTGGAAATATTCCAATTTTGAGAGTGTTTTCATTCAATGGACGCCATGATGCTTCATGTTTGATATTTTTAATGGTGTAAAGAGAAGATTACGGGTTTCATGAAAATTGCTCCAGGTATACATAGATATTGATATACGTATCCTTCACTTATGCATTCCTTTAATATATTATTTATAAAAATAAATACCTTGTTTTTCTACACAAATATGAAGGATTATTTGATACTATAGGGAAATATTCAACTAATTTGTTCGTTGAAACTTTATGGAATATTTGAAGACAATTTGGGAGACTTATTTGGTAATATTCTAGCTTCTATGAGCATTTCTATTTTCTTGTATCTAATTGGTGGTTCTTATTAAATGTATTTGCACACATTCTAGAGAATAACATGTTACTTTTCAACATTCAAGTGGTGTATGCTTCATTTGTTATCATGCGTATTTCCTACCAACATTTCCATACATTTGACCAAGAATATTTGGTAATGTATATTAGTGCAATGTTTCTTTTACCAAAACTTTGTATGGCCTTGTTATCACCCTAAATTCACTCACCTATGACATTTGAGTAGTCATAGATGGAAACATTGCCAATTCAAGTATGAAATATATAAGGAGTCCTACTACACTGTTTCATGGTTCTTTGTACTCCACTAAATAAGGTCATACCTTTAACTAATCATTTTTATGGTCACATGCATTATTTTTTATTACTAGCACTAACCACATCAATAATACTTCAATAGTCACACAAACCCTATAAATTTGGAAACCCAACTAATCTGTGTATCTGTTGAGCACTCAACACACCCTAAAAATACTTATCAAATTTTGTCACTTTTTGGGTACCACTTGTTTTCTGCACTGTCTGAATCGAGTTGATTTTGGGAAATGTTTTATCGTTTTTTGTTTTCATAACTCTTATCACCTATTCAGGTTTGTTTGAAATTATGAAACCTCATGTATAAAAGACCTTAATACCTAAATTGAGAATCAACAACTAAACATTGCACTTAACGTGCTCAGGTTCGACATCGGAGATAATTCAAGTAAGTAAAGGAACCACACAAAAAAACAACAATCGTGGAGTGTCGATCCTCATCGGCATTGGTAGAATGAAGTTTTGATTTGTGTAAGTTATTTTCATAAAGGTTAGAGAGATAGCCAATGTAATATACCAAATATAAAAAGTATGCAGAACATAAATAAAATGCTAGAAATGGCAGAATAACAATAATCTAACTAGAATAATCACCACAATAATACTAAAATGATATAAGAATAACAATAGAAATAACACTTTGATTCTAAGAGAAATGTTCATGGGCCTCTTCGATGGGGCAACCTCCAGTCGAGCAAAGCTATATTACAATAATCTCCAAGCTAGGGTTCTCATACCCTCGACTCCTATTTATACTAAATATGTTTATCAAAAGAAGCATCTAGAGGAAGATCCTTCTAGAAGAAGAAGCTTCTATTAGGTCTTCTTACATTCGACTTGTTCTATTTTATTGAAAGGCCTTATTAATATTGAACTTTATTACATCTGAATATATTTTTCTACATATGTGTGGGTTAGGACCCTAACATTTCCTCCCCCTTAAAAACAACCTTGTCCTCAAGGCTTGAGATGTGGAAATTGTTGTAGAATGGTAGCTGGTTCCCAAGTGGCATCTGTTGGAGTTGTATCTTTCCACTGGACTAACACTTCCTTGATGGTTCTTTAACATAGGCGACACTCATGCTGGTCCAAAATGGCTTGTGGTTGTAGCCAAATGGATCCTTCTTCGGCTAACTTGAAAAGGTTGGTTTGAATTTGGCACTTAGTTCTGATCACCTTCTTTAAGCAAGAAACATGAAAAATAGGATTTAGCTTTGAATGACAGTGAAAAGCTAACTTATAGGCCACCTGTTCCACATGCTTGAGAACTGTATAGGGACCATAAAATTTGGGTGCTATCTTCTAACAATGCTCGACTTTGAGGGAATTATGCTTGTAAGGTTGCAGGCAAAGAAACACCTGATCCCCTTCTTCAAATTGACATTCAGAGCCACATTGATCTGCTTGTTTCTTCATGCAATTCTGTAGCATGACCAAATTCGCTTTGAGGGTATGAAGAATAGCCTCTCGAACTGTAAGTGTTTGGTAAACCTCCTAGAACTTCGATACACCAAGTAACTATGAGAGAACCGAAGGTGGATTATGTCCATATACCACTTCAAAAGGAGTCATGCGTGTAGTTGTATGGTATGAAGTGTTGTACCACCATTCAACTAGGGGTAGCCATTGAGCCCATTGATTTTTCTTTTTTGAGGAAAAAAACCTCAAATATGTTTCCAAACAATTGTTGACAACTTATGTTTGACCATCAGTCTGGGGATGATAAGTTGTACTGAGATGAAATTGCGTGCCTTGTAGCTTGAACAATTCTTGCCAAAAATTGCTTGTGAAAGTTGGGTCATGATAAAAAACAATAGAGTGTGGCATGCCATGAAGCTTGAAGACCTGATCCATGAAAATGTGAGCCACCGTGGATGATGTAAACGGGTGTTGAAGAGCACATAAATGAGCATACTTGGAAAGGCAATCAACAACCATCATGATGACTGATTTATTTCCCGATTTGGCAAAACCTGTAATAAAATCCATAGAGATGTCCTTCCAAATAAAAGATAGAATCAGGAGAGGTTGTAGTGTGCCTAGATATTTGACTGTTTCTCCCTTTTTTCATTGACACACATCACATTCAACAACAAAATTATGAATGTCATGTTTCATACCATCCCCCAAAAAAGAATGTTTGATCCGTCATATGTTTTGGTCAACCCGGAGTGCCCCGCTGTCGGTGTAGCATTAAGCTGAGAAAGTACCATGGATTTAATCTTTGATTGTTTACTTAAATATAGATGGATTTTGTATCAAAGCTCATCATGGAGCCAAGAGTACCCTAGGGGAGTTGGAGCATTGGACTACAATTGTTGGATCAACTGCGAACTTTTGGGATCTTGTATCCATTCCTAGCGAATGGCTTGGAGCCAATCCGGTACAATGAAGGAAAGAGAAATATGGGATCCTTCATCTTCATATTTGTGGGAAAGTGCATCTAAAACCACATTTTCTTTTCCTTTCTTGTAAATGATCTCATAATCATAGCCAAATAGCTTAGTTACCCAATTTTTTTGCTTCGGGGAGGAAATGCATTGCTCCAGAAAATACTTCAGGCTTTGATGGTCTATTTTAATTTGGAAGTGTTTCCCCAATAGATAAGGGAGAAAAAAATCAACGACATGAAGAATAGACAACATTTCCTTTTCATAGATAGATTTGCCCATATTTCTTTCAGATAGTTTCTTGCTGGTAAAGGTGAAAGGTCGACCCTCTTGCATAAGGACAACACCAATTCCTTTCCCTGAAGCATCACATTCCAAGACAAATGTCTTTGTTAAATCAAGAAGGGTTGGGAATGGGGTGGTGTACATGGCCATATTCAAGGTTTGAAAATATTGAGTAGTAGTTGGAATCCAAGTGAAAGAGTTATTTTTTAGGAGAGCAGTGAGAGGTGTTGTAATCTTTCTATAATTCCTAACAAAATTTTGATAATAACCTGTTAAGACCCGAAATCCATGCAAGATTTCAAGAGTCTTTGGGTGAGGCCAGTCTTGCATAGCTGCAATATTTTTAGGATCCACCCTGGCTCCGTCCTTTCCAACCAGATGACCCAGGTAATCTACTTTTGGGGCCAAAAGCACATTTAGACTGTTTTAGGAAAATTTGGTGCTGAGAGAGTAGATGGAGAACTTGATCCACATGAGAAAGATGTTTTTTCCAGGTCTTGCTATAGATGAGGATATCATCAAAGAAAACTAAGACAAAATGACGGATAAAAGGATGAAAGACATGATTCATGAGGCTTTGGAAGGTGGAGGGGGCATTACACAAGCCAAAGGGCATGAACAAAAACTCATAGTGTACCTCATGAGTTCTAAAGGTAGTCTTGGGAGTGTCTTCCTCTTTCATATGTATCTGGTGGTATCCCGAATGAAGATCAAGTTTAGTAAAGAATTGGGTGTAACTCAATTCATCCAGGAGATCATCAATGACAAGAATGGGAAATTTGTCTTTAATGGTAAGTTTGTCAAGGGAACATAAGTCATGACACATTCGAAAAGAACCTTCTTTCTTTAGGACCATGACCACAAGAGAATATTAGGGGCTCTTACTAGGGAAGATAAAGCCTACATTAAGGAGTTCCTAGACCATTTTCTCAATTTCATTTTTTTGGGAAAAGGGGTGATGATACAGACGGATATTGGGAGGAAGGCTTATGGGTACAAGGGGAATGGAATGATAATGAACACCACGTGACAGAGGGAGTCCCTGGGGAGGGGAAAATACCACTTGATATTTAGAAAGGATGGCTTGGAGGTATTGTGGCACCGAGGGTGTTTCTATTTCTTATATGGCATGTAGTTGAGAAATAACACCAGAATGACCCCCTTTTGAGTAGGTTTTCCATGCGATGGGAACTAATGATCTCAGGTGAACTGAAGGTGATGCCTTGGAACTTATATTGGTGGCCCTCCTAGTCAAATTGCATGGTTAATTCTTGAAAATACATGAGAATGCGACGCAAAGTCCTTATTTAGTCTTCAGCCAACAAAATGTCACAACCACCCATGTCGATAGAAAACATATGAGATTTTAGGTGGTAGTCACAAATTTGGAGATGCACATTTTCACAACACCCTCCACATTTCATGTAGCCACCATTGACAATCATGATTTGGAAATTATTGATGACATGGATGTAGCAATGAGTTTCTTGGGTAATGCGGTGATGAATAAAATTATGGGTGCTTCCACTATCAACCAGAACGATGACCTTTCGATGATTGATGTAACTGATTAGCTTGAGGGTTTGGGGAGCGGAGAAGCCAATGAGAACATTGAGGGAAATGATCGGTTCTACTTTGGGAGGGTCTGAGGGAGGATTTATGTCGGCGGTTTTAGGTGAATTAAACACAATGGGAGTTTCAATGTCCTCTTCTAAAATATCCTCGGAGATGGCCATAAACATATTTTGTTCCTTACACTTGTGGCCCGGGAAATATTTGTTATCAAAATTATAACAAAGGCCTTTGAGTTGGCATTCAACAATTTCAGCCTTTGTCAATTTTTGGATCTTTAGTGGAGTGGAGGGAGTAGTGGGATTGGTCCATGTGGATATCGAGAGCCACCCACCTTTTCCAAATGGCTCAAAACAATTTTCTGGCCATTTTGGAAATTTACTATTTTTAGCAAGTTTTAACTTATGGGGCCATTTTGAGGGCCTAAATGAAGTCTTTTCAATATATAGGTTCTAAATG